>JAPPVO010004451.1:0-23713 GCA_030407325.1 Camellia japonica | reverse complement strand
ACCTTGTGGTTCAAAATTGGCAACTATGAAACAGGAGAGAGAACAAGCCACTTTTAGGAGGGGTTCAAAAGGGTCAAGCATAATTACTAGCCGACCATATGATATTGGTGGCCTCCCATGTGTGCACAACACAAATATGTGGCTTGGAGCTGGAAAAAGTGGGCTTAGGGTGTTCAACATTGGCTTTGAAGTGAGAAAAACGGGCTTCGGAGGGCGATGATGGAATATAACTGGTTGCTGGAACAATTACTGGCCTCCCACCCTTCTACGACCTTCCTGGTGATGAAACAGAGGTCCCTGCCAAAAATGAACGAGAACCGATGCAAAATGAAGGTTCGGGGGCCGAAACGCGCAGTCCGAGGCCCCGAAAACTGACTGTTAGGCACCGGGAGTGGTGTTCGACCACGAAGTTGGTCTCTCGGAGCACAGTGTCCCTCGAAAGGGAGTAAATAAGATGCATGCCAAAAACCGGAGCAAACGGAGGTAGTTAGGCGGTCCCGAACCGAGGCACACGGCCTGACGGCTCCGAAAACCAAGAACCGGGCTCCGAAATGGGCAAAATGGCCTACGGCCACTGAGAGATGGTCTACGAGACCTCTCCCTCCCCTCAAGGAAAGAAATAGAGAAAACCGAGCCTGGTTCGCAAACCGAGGTAAAGTATAGAAAGAGTTCGGGAGTTCGGAGGCAAGGCTCGCAGTCGAGATTCTGAAACTTCTGAACGAGCACGATATGCAGCATCACCGAGCGCTCAATTGGTGACGTCTGAGTCTTAAGGTCGGTAAAAAATGGGGTGTCTACAGTTGCCCCTCTTTGACAGAACTCGAAAGTCACAAGTGATGGGAGTGAATGTCAAAGCCTAGAGACGACCCATTTTTGACAAGGCCGAAGACTTAGACAAACATACAAGATAGACAGAGATGTGCCCGCAGGTGTGCCCGCAGGCAGGGGGCGAAATGAAAAGTGATATGCACAAGGCCAGATGCAACTCAATGATCATGCAAATGCAGCAAGCTGTAATGAAGCAGGTATTCGCAAATAGATGCAACAGTTTTAAGCAAGAATGCAAAGCAACAACTACATTTCATGCAGTTAGGAGTGAGGAGAATTACTCGATTCTCGTCGCGTCTCACACGGAGAAGATACAATACCTGCGCGATTCGTCTGGTCGCACCAGCTTCAAATGAACCGTACATACGATATCGTGCCTGGAAAAGAGAGAGACTCAACAAGCACAACATACTAACAACATATATTCAATGTGATTCCGAAAGTTTGACACACGCAGTGCCGGTAGGTGAATGCATCGCAATGCGAGAAATGAGCGTGCGTGACAACGTGAGCTCAAGCACAGAGGCATGGTAATATCAAGATAACGTACATGATGATGCAAGTATGTTCATGAGAATGCAAGCTATGTATACAACAACGCAGAATAAGCGCGAACCAGAATGCGCGTATGTCACGAAACAACGAGTAAGGAAACGCGTGTTTCGGCGAGGGTGACTCGATCGCGACCTCCGGTTCAACTCCCGGAGAGGTTACGACACGTCCACAAAGGATACACCTTGATTCTGATGAGTAATGATGAGACACATGCCAGAAGTTAAAGCTGAAGTTTCGGCGGAGCGATTTCGCGACAGGATGTGCACTTCACTTTGTACTTTTTCAGGTCTCCGGAACTCCAATCTTCCTCAAAATTTGCAGGGAGCTTGGGACCCACCTAGGGATCACCAACGGCCAGTTTCCTTCCCAAGGGGAGGCCATCGGCTGGTTTTCAAAAAGCAGCTAGCCGATCGGCTAGAAAATGGAGCCGATCGGCCCTATGCCCAAATCCGCAGGCAAATTGGTCTTTTCACCTTGTTTTCTTTAAATTCACTTCCCCAAACACTTTGAGTTTACAACCTCAGGTCCGAAATCTTCCCCTCTATCATCCTAGAGCATTTTCCCCTTCAGATCTGTGCTCCATACGCGTTTTCCAACGCCCCACGCAAGTTGTTTTCGCGAAAACTTTCGATTTTAAGCACTTTGCACCGATTAAATTTTGATTTCGGCGCTTCTTTTCTCACTTTCGTCACTTGAGGTGAGTTTGTCTCAACATTTGGAAGATTTTATCGAGAGTTGACTTTTGTTGACTTTTCCATTTCCCGAGTGTTGACTTTTGTTGACTTTTTTCAATTTTAGCTCATTTTTGCTCATTTTTGTTCCTTTTTGCAGATTTCTTGAGATGGCTGGCCATTTGCCTCACGGTGGAGGTCCTCCGGGTGCCGGGGATGATTTTGACATTATGGCTCTGCCTCCGGGGGTTCGACCCTTCATACCCGAGAGGTATGCCCCTCCAGCACACGTTCTTCCACGAGCTGTTTTTTATCATTTCACAGACTTTGATGAGCGAGCGCCCGGGGATCTCCTTCTGCGGGAGCCAGAGTATCACCTCTCTCACGAGGCACGAGAGGTATTTACTTCATTTTCCCTCTTTTTTGCAGCATATTACGAATTTTTCATGCATTCTGTGCCTTTGCCATGTTTTTCTGCCCATTTTGAGCACACAGCTTATTTAGAGTGCTTAGTCTATGACACAGCATTTCTGTTTGCATTCTGAACACACGGTTCAATCACTTGAATTTCTGAACACTCAACCCCTAAATTGGTTGTGAACACATGGCACACATTAGTTGAGAATTGAACACGCAGCCCAAACACTGATTTTCTGAACGCACAGCTCAAACTGAAGGTGAACACATGGCACACACTGATTGAGAGTAGAACACGCAGCCCAAACTCTGGTTTTCTGAACACACAGCTCGAATTGACAGTGAACACACGGCACACACTGATTGAGAGTAGAACACGCGGCCTAAACTCTGATTTTCTGAACACACAGCTCGAGCTGACGGTGAACACACGGCACACACTGATTGAGAGTAGAACACGCAACCCAAACTCTGATCTTCTGAACACACAGCTCGAATTGACGGTGAACACACGGCACACACTGATTGAGAGTAGAACACGTAGCCCAAACTCTGGTTTTCTGAACACACAGCTCGAATTGATGGTGAACACACGGCACACACTGATTGAGAGTAGAACACGCAGCCCAAACTCTGATTTTCTGAACACACAGCTCGAATTGACGGTGAACACACAGCACACACTGATTGAGAATAGAACACGCAGCCCAAACTCTGGTTTTCTGAACACACAGCTCGAATTGATGGTGAACACACGGCACACACTGATTGAGAGTAGAACACGCAACCCAAACTCTGATTTTCTGAACACACAGCTCGAATTGACGGTGAACACACGGCACATGTAACGCCCTCCAAAATTAAACCCATTAAATATAAAACAAGGCATGCATTATTACAAGAAAAACATTATATTATTTAAATCATCAGAGTATTACGAAATAAAGCATCAAATAAATGCCTACGGGCTTACATCTTGCCAAGCCAACACTTGGACACAATTTCATGAGTTCTAACTCAAAACAAATAAGCCCTAGGCTTGAATGTTTACATAATTCAAATAAAACAACTAAAACAAATAAAACAAGTCTTCAAGTCCAAATCCTCACAAGCTAAGTCTTTGGAGGTAGTGAACCACCTGAACCTGAAAATGAAGTTCCCATATAGGGTGAGCCACATCCCAGTAAAGAAGTACTAAACCAAGCATAAGAATTAACTAAAGCAGTAGCAGCTGATACATGGTTAACACAAAATAATCCATTTACAATTTCATGACACAAATGTCTACATTGCCTGTGACACTTTGTCTATGGCATAATTCACCTGGCCCAAATAACTCGACGGGGATTTCATCTCTTATTAACAATCTTTCCAATTCAACAGGGATAACAAATCAAGTTAAACCTCTCATATAACATAACAAATACACAAGTTGGTATTGCATCAATCACAATCAAATTCACTTCCATACTTCCCAACTGATACACATTTTGGTGATGTATCATATCAAATAGATAAGCATATGAGCTGTATATCTGCAATAGGCGCGCATATAAGCAGCAACCCTGGGTTCATCCCCTATCTTCCCATAATCATTAACCGGTTTAGAGGTACATCCCCCATCTTCCCCTAAACCGTGGAGTACATCCCCTATCTCCTCCCATACACAAGTAAGGCATATAAACATAAAGTCATATACACAATCCATCAATACATAACTTTTAACGTATTATTCCAACCTTTATACTCAACAACTTAATCAAGTGATTAATTTCAATTTTGCCTAATCCACATGCAATGTCTACAACAATCATGACTATCCTCCACCGATAGCCCAAAACAGTTATTTCTAAGCAAGAAATAAATACACAACACATGTAATTTCAATGGGTGGTTAAATTATCCAACTACATCATTCAGTCTCATAATCCCCCAATTTCATGAATTAAACCCAATTCCACATTTTTTCCCCCAAATTAATTATACAAATTAATCTATGTCAAACCCTAGGGTTTCTCCCAAATTTACCAAACTACCCCCACATACCAAAATACCAATACTTAGGATTAAAACGTATAAATGGAGTAGGAAATCCCTACCTCGAAGCAAAGATCCCAAAAGAAGAAGACGGAGATGCTAGCCCAAACTCCAAAGTGCTCCAAATCCAAGTTTGTTCAGATTAAATGAAAGCCCTCACTCTCCTCTATCTTTTTTGTAAAGCAACTAGGGTAAAAACACACCCTAACTAGATCAATCCTAGGAGAGAAGGTGTTTAGAGAAGAAGAAAACTCGGAATTAGGGTTTGGGATCAAAAGAGGATGAAAAACTGCTTAAAAATCCCGCTGCTGTGTTTATATACTGGACAGGCTCGCTCGAGCGAAGACCCGGTCGCTCGAGCGACCAGAAACAAGAAACTGACCTCGCTCGAGCGAAGAGAAGCTCGCTCGAGCCAAAGACAAACCAGCTCGCTCGAGCCAAGATACACTGCTCTCAGGTCTAGGTACTGGACGCAACGCTCGCTCGAGCCAAGGAAAGCTCGCTCGAGCGAAGAACCAAAAACGAAGACCTCGCTCGAGCGAAGAGAAGCTCGCTCGAGCGACCAAGCCAAAAACTGAACATGCAGACTTGGTTTCTAAACCCAACCAATCTGCAATCAACCTGCTAAACACATCCTATAACCCAAGAATAAGGAATTAAAGGACAACAACAACAAATATAACAGCGGAATCCACGGAACATAAGTCCGGGTACAATAATCAAATGGGAAAAGACCGGGGTCGCTATAGCACACACTGATTGAGAATAGAACACGTAGCCCAAACTCTGGTTTTCTGAACACACAGCTCGAATTGACGATGAACACACGGCACACACTGATTGAGAATAGAACACGCAGCCCAAACTCTGGTTTTCTGAACACACAGCTCGAATTGATGGTGAACACATGGCACACACTGATTGAGAGTAGAACACGCAGCCCAAACTCTGGTTTTCTGAACACATAGCTCGAATTGACGGTGAACACACGGCACACACTGATTGAGAGTAGAACACGCAACCCAAACTCTGATTTTCTGAACACACAGCTCGAATTGATGGTGAACACACGGCATACACTGATTGAGAGTAGAACACGCGGCCCAAACTCTGGTTTTCTGAACACACAGCTCGAATTGACGGTGAACACACGGCACACACTGATTGACGAACACACAGCCCAGTCATTTTATTTGCAAACAGCTCATTTATTTCATACTGAAACATGTATTCGTTCTTAATGCAGGTGACGTCTCGGACGGTGCGGGGGTATGGCTCCACCATAGCTAGAGATTGGTACGCCGAGCTTCCGGAGGCTGTCCGGGACTTAGTTGATCTGGCGGAGTTCGGGCCCTTCTGCACCGGATTATCTCGTTGTCCCTCCAGGAGGACATTGATGGCAGCTTTGGTGGAGAGGTGGTGGGATACCACTAATTCCTTCCATTTTTCCGCGACTGGGGATTTGACTATGACCCCGCTTGATTTTGCTGTATTGACTGGCTTGGATGTGGGAGGCTGGCCCATTCCTTATGACGAGGACATGGGCCAGTGGGAGGCCGCTTGGGTATATTTGCTGGGAGCTCACCCGCCTATTGATAGAGCTTCGGGCAGAGTCCGATACACCTGGTTCTCCTCCCATTTTCGGAGGGTGGAGATGGAGCCCGGGACTCCTGAGGAGGCAGAGCAGTATGCTCGTGGTTTTCTGATGTTCCTCTTTGGGACCACTTTGTTCGCTGACAGGGGGAACATGGTTGGGATGTATTTGTTGAGCGCTTTGGTAGACCTGTCACAGGTCAGGCGGTATGACTGGGGTGGCGCCGGCTTGGCTACCCTTTACTGCTATATGAGCGCGACTTCCCGCGGTCGGGGAGATTTACTTGGCGGCTACTGGAGAGCCTGGGAGGTACTTTCTGCCCTCTTGATTTACATTTCTACTCCTCATTACTTGTACATTGCACACACGGCGCACTTTATGCTCTGTATTTTGCCCTCGGCATTTTGCATTTACATTCTCCATTGTTTTCCACAATTATGGGTCTACGCTTATTTTCCGACATTAGCCCCAGAGATAGTGGTGCCGGGGCCCTTTATGACCCCGTATTCACTGGTATTCGAGGGCCAGCACCGGCCGAGGCCCCGAGAGTCTCTTTTCTACTTTCGGCAGTACTTTGACACTGTGCGGTCGACAGAGGTAATTCAGAACTCTCAGTCCTTCCTGCTTTCGTCTCTGATCCGTCTTGTGTATTCCCGATTTCTGATTGGTTTATGCACTGGTTATCCGCAGATTACCTGGCAGCCCTGGGCGCCCTTAGGTGATGGTCTCCGATTCCAGCTCGCCGGAGGATGGGGTGCCTCCCGGTACAGGATCTTATTCGAGGGGCCAGTTGGTAGGGCCTGGTTCTTGGGGGACCGCTTCTTGCGTCAGGTCTGGGGCTACACTTCTCAGGATCCTCCCTCAGCACCCCTGAGTGACATGCGGACTGCTGATAGGCTCCCGTCCCGGGAGGTTACTAGCGCTATGCTGGGCCCTGACGCTTTACTGCATCTTGAGGAGGGAGATTATGCTACCTACCGCCACATATACCTGATGCCTCCGTTGACGGGAGTCCGCACTCCGTCGCTGAGGCCTGTCGATGTGCCATCTTCGAGCCAGGCCCAGGCTCGGGCTGCAGATGCTCCTTCCACCAGCAGGGCTGGTACGTCTAGGGGTGGGCGTGGATTGATTCCGCCGATTCCTCCGACTCTTCACCATCCTGGATGGCCAGACATGCCGTCTGAGTTGACGGGATGGCATTTTGGGACTCCTTACCCGATTCCGCTAGAGCCCCCACTGCCTGATCACAGATATGTCAGAGATCCTGACTCACCACCGGTATGCTTCACAACTTTGTTTTATCAGTCCTGTACTTGGATATTCATCTCCTTACTGATAATTTTACATTTGTATCTACAGCCCCCTGTCGAGTATGTGGACAAGATGCTCGGGGTGATGGCCGCACTCGAGGGCATGGTCCTTCGGAGAGAGACACACCTATCCATTATGGGTGTCCAGGTATTGCCCAGTTTTCTGCATTTATCATATCTTCGATGACATACTGATTTCGAGCATTCTGCTATATTGATAAGCCACTTGTGTAGAGCACATTCGACACACGCCCCACTTACATGCTGTATCTGCATCTGATTTTCATATTTGAACTGATGTATTGAACTTTTTATTTTCAGATGCCTCCGGTGTATGCTCAGCCGCGGGCCAGGCCACCCGGGCCTTCTCAGGGAGGTAGATCGTCTGGACCCTTCCACGGCGCTGGGCCATCTGGGCCTTTTCGAGGCGCTGGGCCATCTAGGCCTTTTCAGGGAGCTGGGCCATCCAGGCCTTTCCGAGGAGCTCGAGGAGGGTCCTCTCACAGACGCAGGGCACACATTGTAGAGGCGGAGCCTGATGAGGATGAGGAGGAGGAGATTGCAGACCGTCAGTCGGATACATCTGCTGAGGGAGGAGGAGTCTGGTCTTGGTTCCGGGAGTGGAGGCGAGGCTGGGGGAGATCCCGAGGATGACAGCTCTGACCTTGATGACGATGGAGGTGCAGAGGTCACATCGCAGAAGAGGGTGAAGAGGGCCTCTAATTCACGTTCCCGAGAGTTTTGATGCTGCTGTCCCCTGTTTTATTTACCTTTTTGCTAGTAGTTTGTAGCACATTGCACCTTGTTAGGCAGTTTTATTTTCTGTAAAACTTGTGCCCTCCGTTTGTATGGTGTTGTAACATGACGGAATGAAACAGCTTTTTGAAAAAGTGTTGTATTTTGAACTATTAGCATCCTATCGCATCATTTTGCACAAAAATGAAATTGAATGGAAATGTGCATTGTGCAATTACCGAGTCAGGTAGTGAACCGACGCAACAATCTAAACAACTTAACTTATTAAGAAAAGACAAGATCTTAAAAAGTTTACAACTTGATAAGCAAAGCATAACAATGTTGACGACTCGATAAACAAGACTCAACAAAATTGCTTAGACAAAAAGGTAACAACTCGAAACACAAAACACGACAGCTCGACCAAAAATTTACAACTCGATAATCAAAACAACAACTCGATAAGCAAAACTGGAGAAAACAAAGTGTATTCCGGACGATCTGGTTGACGAAGCGCCTTCGAAACAGAGGGAAATGGGGGTCTTCGACCTACCCGATGCACGGAAATGCTTGGAACTTCCTCTGGAGGGCAAAACAGGACTGGAGGGACACACCACAGCATGGCCGGCCACCTTTTGGGGCCGGTCAGCTAGTTTTTTGTATTTGAAGGGAAAAAGGTGGTTGGTCAGCCAGAAAAGGTGGCCGGCCGGCCACTTAATCCAGTAGCCACCAGATTTTTGACACGTGTCCCCGAATAGTGTCCTACCCTCTTTAAAAGCTTCAACTCCGTGGTTGATTCATTTCATCTCAGTTTTTTCATCAAAATGGAGGCGTTTCTTGCCGAAAACCTCGGAGCTTGGATTGCATCTTTGGATGGCTCGGAAAAGTTGAACTTCCGGGGCTTCGGCTTGAATGCACTATTCACGCTGAGCTGTACTCCGCTCCACCTCCCTTTTCTCCATGCCGCGGCAAGATTTTGGAACCCGGTGACACATGTTTTCAGCTTCGGCGGGCAAGAGGTATGTCCAACTTTTGAAGATTTTCAAGTTTTGATGGAATCTGAACATTATGAAGAGGTCTTGCCTCAGTTTCGCTTTGGTCACGCCCAAGCTTTAGGGCGGATGTGTGGACTCAGTGCGCATGATGCTCGATCCTTGATCTGTAATGGGGAACTGGATATCCTCGGTTTGATCCATCGCTTTTCTGACGCCGGTGACCGCGGCGACCATCATTGGCAAAGTTTCCGTCAACATGCCCTCTGCCTATGCATACTATCCCACTTTCTGTTGTCGTCAGGTTTCGGCGGATCTAGCATCCGTTTGATTGAAGTAGCTCAAGGTTTGAAGGAAGGAAAGAGCTGTATTGCTATGGCATTGGCCGAAACGCTGATGGGTTTGGACGCTTTCCATCGTCGGGAGACGACCAGACTTGCGGGGAGTCCACTACTGCTGCAGGTAATCTTTCCCACCCAAGCTCACATATGTATTTGCTCACATCACTCGGCCCTCAGGCTTGATTTTTTTCACAAAACCCTTTGCTTACTTTTCTCTCATCGTACATCTCTCTGTTCTTTATTCTCTCATTTTTCATCCCTTCCCAGATATGGTTGATGGATAAGTTGCAGGTCGTGGACTCATGTCCAGCCTACTCAGCTCGCGGCTACTTCTTCCGGCAACGCCTAGTCGATGCCCTTGACGAGGGATGGTGGTTTGACTGGATGTGCAATTTGTCTGCAGATCGCATTGCTTGGCGCTGCCCTTGGCTCAACTCCCGGCAATGAGCTATAGCATGTCCCGTCAGACTGGGATCCAGCTGATTGGTCTGACCCATTGTGCATTCTATTTTCTGTTCCGGTTCCAGCGCCAATTTGGTCATGATCAGACTTGCCCACCGGAGGGGATAGAGTACCCGTCTTCATTCCCGATTCGAGGGGCACAGCTTGCCCGATATGCCACAGCTTGGAGAACTAGAGAGCTCCTGGCCCCCGCTCCCACTTTCAGTTACATTTTGTCCGACGAGTGCTGGGATTGGCTCAATGAAGAGGCGCAGATTGGGCCTAGCTTGGCATCAGAAGCTTCGACTAGCTCTGGGAGGGGGCACAGGGATACTTGACTTGACTATGCCCCGAATTTATTGCTTTATTAGTACTTTCAAGTTTTCTTTATGAGTGTAATAAAAAAGCAACTTCGATTGTATGCAAGAGCAGGAGAACTCTGTTTTGAAATCAATGAAATTGAAGGTTGTGGTACTGAAAATTTTCCACTTTGGTCCAAAAATGGTCTTAGTTGTAAAAAGATTAATTTGAACAAAGTCAACTTTTATTAAAACTTTTCAAAACTACTTTCGATATGGATCAGAACTGGACACGCCTGAGATCTATCACTGAGATGCACAACCTCGGATCCTAGCAACTGGAAAGTTGCCCCTAGTCTGAATGGTGCCACGGCACTTCCTGGCAGCGGAAAGTTGCCCCTAGTCTGAATGGTGCACGACACTTCCTGGCAACGGAAAGTTGCCCCTAGTCTGAATAGCATTGCACCGGAGATCACGATGAATGCTGATGGACAAAGATGACTGAGATGATCAATATGGACGAAGTTGATCGGGGAAAAGTTTATGGCTGAACTTCAGGATGAAGTTGCCTACGTATCCCAAAGATGGGAATCAGGCCTTACGTAGTTCAGGCTTAGGTTCGCTCGGGTATTTTCACTCTCCTTTTGCGTTCTAACTTTTGCCAAGGCCGCCCTTTGCGGGTTTTCAACCTTGCGAGCTCAGTTTTTATGATTTCAAATTTTCTGTGCTCTGAGTTTTGCCTAGGTCGCCCTTTCAGGTTTTCGGCCTAGCAAGCCTCTCAGGGGTAATATTTCTTCAACTTGTCCATGTTGATCGGTTGTGAAAACTCCAAGCCATCTAGATCCATTAGAACCACAGCTCCACCTGACCAGATAGACTTGATGATGTAGGGACCAGTCCAATTGGGTCTAAACTTGCCCCTTGGGTCGTGGATGGGAGCTCGGTTGTCCTTGAGCACCAAATCTCCTTCCTTTAGATTCCTGGACTTAACCTTCTTGTTGAAAGCCCGAGCAATTCTGCGCTGATAACCTTGAACATGGTATAGTGCTTTCAGTCTTCTTTCATCAAAGAGCATGAGTTCCTTAAATCTGCTTTGCTGCCAATCTACTTCGGCTATCTGACACTCAGCCAGTACTCGCAATGACGGAACTTCAATCTCGATAGGTAGAACGGCCTCCATCCCATAAACCAATGAATACGGAGTCGCCCCAGTAGAAGTCCTGATTGAAGTCCGGTAGCCCCACAGAGCAAACGGCAGCTTATCTGGCCAGTCCCGATAGGTTTCCACCATCTTCTGTAGTATGTGCTTGATATTCTTGTTGTCGGCTTCAACCGCTCCGTTGGTCTGCGGCCGATAGACGGATGACTTATGAAAAGCCACATTGTATTTCTCCAACAAATCAATCACCTCCTTCTTGAAGTGGGAACCATTGTCTGAAATAATCTCATTTGGGACTCCATAGAGACAGATGATGTTGTTTCTGATAAACTTTGCGACGTGTGAAGCCTTCAACACCGCATAAGATTGGGCCTCAACCCACTTTGTAAAATAATCTATCGCGACCAGGATGAACTCATGCCCATTCGACCCCTTTGGCGTGACAGCCCCGATCACATCGATTCCCCAGACTGAAAATGGCCATGGCGAAGTCATATTATACAGCTTCGACGGCGGGATATTCATGCGATTTGCATGGATTTGGCATTTGTGGCATCGCCGGACAAAACCAATACAATCCTCCTCCATGGTGGACCAGTAGTAACCCTGCCTGAGAATCTTCCGTGCCAGCATTACTCTATTCATATGCGCTCCACATTCTCCTCCATGGATGGCTTCCATCAGACTTTTGACTCTTCGGCATCAACACACAGTTTATGCATTCCCAGATGACCTCTCTTGTACAGCTTACCTCCACAAATGATGAACTGAACGGCCATTCTTCTGATTGCGCTTTTATCTTTGACATTTACCCCTGGTGGATATGCTTCCTTCTCCAAGAAATTCCAAATGTCGTAATACCAGGGGTTTTCATCCTGAACTTCATCTATGGCTGCAATTGACTCATAGGCGGGCGCAAATTTATGGTCAATGATGACTGGACGCATCCGGACTCCAAATGGGATGTCTATCATGGAAGATAGAGTTGCTAAAGAATCCGCGAACCTGTTGTTTTCTCTTGGCAGATGAGCAAAGTTTAGCTTCTCAAACCGAGGAATTAACAAATCCAAGGTCTAGTGATACATCATCATTTTCTCTTCTTTGACCTTCCAGTCCCCTTTTGCTTGGGACACAACAAGGTTCGAGTCTCCTATGACATCCATCCGTCTTGCCCCTAGTTCCAGGGCTGCTTCTAGACCAGCGATGCATGCCTCATATTCTGCTTCGTTGTTCGAGACTTTGAACCGGAGTTTGAAGGCTAAAGGGATACGGGAATTGTCGGGTGCTATCAGCAACACTCCTATTCCATACCCGCATTGATTTGACGCTCCGTCAAAGTACATCGTCCAAAATTCATCGTCGATATGCAAAATGGCTTCATCTGGAAATAGGTACTCGACCGCTTCATCCCCTTCAACCGGATGGTCGGCAAGGAACTCTGCTACTGCTCTTCCCTTTACTGACTTGCGTGTCACATACTTCAGATCGAATTCGGAGAGCAACAGCAACCAACGAGCTAGCCTACCCGTAAGTGCTGGTTTCTCGAAAAGATATTTGATGGGATCAAGACGTGAAACCAACATTACGGAGTGAGCTAACAGGTAGTGCCGCAGCTTCCTGGTAGCCCATACCAAAGCTAAGCAAGCCTTCTCCAGCGGTGTATATCGGGTCTCATACTCTAGCATCTTCTTGCTCAAATAGTAGATGGCTTTCTCCACCTTGTCTTCTGATTCTTGTGCAAGCATGCAACCCATTGTAGTCTCAGTCACTGACAGATACAAAATCAACGGTTTCCCTGGTTCTGGTGGTGACAACACGGGCGGGTTCTGTAGATACTCTTTAATCTGTTCAAATGCAGCTTGACATCGGCCGTCCCATTGGAACTTCTTTCCTTTCTTCAGGAGACCAAAAAGTGGTTCACAAGTCAAGGTTAATTTTGAGATAAACCGTCTTATGAATTGCACTTTACCTAGAAAGCCTCGCACCTCCTTTTCAGTCCTTGGTGGGGGCATTTCTAGGATGGCCTTGATTTTGGAAGGGTCGACTTCGATGCCCCTTTGTGTAATTAGAAACCCCAGCATTTTTCCCGCTGTAACACCGAACGTACATTTTTGAGGGTTCAGCCGCAACCGGAATTCCCTGATCCTTTGAAAGAACTTTTACAAGGCGGTGTAATGGCCCTCTCTATCTTTGGACTTGACAATCATGTTGTCCACGTACACCTCAACCTCTTTGTGGATCATGTCATGCAATATTGTGGTCGCGGCCCGTTGATAAGTAGCTCCAGCGTTCTTCAACCCAAACGGCATTACCCTGTAGCAGTATGTTCCCCACGGGGTGGTGAATGCAGTATTTTCCCGATCTTCGGGTGCCATCACTATTTGATTGTATCCTGAGAAACCATCCATGAATGAGAGCAAAGCATGCCCTGCTGTGAAATCTACCAACTCATCAATATGCGGTAAGGGAAAGTCGTCCTTCGGACTAGCTCGGTTCAAATCCCTGAAGTCCACGCACACCCGGATCCTGCCATCTTTCTTCGGCACCAGAACAATGTTGGCCAGCCAAGTCGGGTATTCGGATACCAGCAGGAAGCCTGCTTCGATTTTCTTGGTGATCTCTTCCTTAATCTTAAGAGCCCAGTCCGGGCGGATCCTCCTGAGTTTCTGCTTGACAGGTCGGGCCTCGGGGTCAAGGGGGATCCGATGCTGTACAATCTCAGGATCGATTCCAGGCATGTCTTCGTAGGACCACGTGAAAACATCTTTGAAATCTTTTAATAAAGCGACTAAGCGCTCGCGTTCCTCTGAAGACAACGTGGACCCGATCTGGACCAGCCGTGGGTCCTCCTCAGTACCAATGTTCACGGTAGTGATTTCATCCATTAATGGTTTAACAAATCTCTCTTGCTCTTGCTCAATTAAACGTTGTAAAACCGGAGGGACTTCGTCCTCGTCGTTTTCATCAAAGTTTTGAAAGTCTGAATTAATGCAATAAATCAGGGGCACAGAAAAGTACTCGGAAACCATAGATATTTGATTCTCATTAGGCACATCCAAATCGTCCGATTCCTCGGTTACAATAGACTCAAATGAAAAGGAAAAAGACGACCTAGACAGAACTGTGGCATCCGGGTTAACATCCCCAGGATTACCGGACTCAGACTCAGTCGAGCTGGAATCTAATTCCGACTCACAAGACTCGGTGGAATCAGATTCCGGCTCACTACCTGACCGGTGCTGCTGGACAAAAATCCCTCCTCGTATTGCCAAGTGAAAGAGGGTGCGATAGATGCATCCAAGATAGCTGCTGGTAGGCTCGCAGCCGTTTCATCCCCAATCATGGAAACCAAGGAGTTATCCCCCAAGCACATTTGGTCGATCGAAGGATCTGAGAGGAGACATGCCAGTGCTGCCCCCATTTCAATTTCAGCGCCCTCAGAGTCCACTGCCTTACACTGCTCAACCTCAGCTGATGGGTCTGTCTGCTCTGTGGCAACGTCATCCCCGGATAGTTGCAGGTCGAAGAAAATCTCGAAGCCTGGCACACGCTTCCTTTCCGCGTTCAGCCACGGCTCTGGGAAGCCGCAAAATGGAAAGTCCTCCCCCTCCCAGACAAAGCGTCCGTTTAGGGTACCCCAGATGGGCCTATGCATCAATTCGAAAGGCTTCCCAGCCTGCTTTGCTCTGGCTCTTCCGGCCATTTCCTTTCCCTTTCTCACCCAGTCCTCTTTGGTGGGCAGATAACCCAATCCAAAGGTATGCGGGTTGTGTGGCACTTCGGCCAATGCAGCAACGCCTTTCCTGCCACTTCTTCCTAATCCCATCCCCGGGATATGTTGTAGCTTGTTCATGAGGTACACGGATTGAGCACTGACGTACATACCTTCATTCACAGCCATGATATTCTGCACTACCCGGGCTTCTGCCAAAGTGAACCCTGATAAAAACACATCCTCCGCACCGTGTTCGATTTCCAAAACCGGTGTAGACACTTCCGGCGGGGGATGGATCGATGAATTTCCGAAGACAATGGCTACTCCCTTTCCATAGGGGTATTTCACCATCTGATGTAGAGTGGAAGAGACTGCCTTTACTTGGTGCAACCACGGCCGCCCCAAGAGTAGGTTGAAGGTTGCAGGAACGTCCAAGACATGAAATTCGATGTTGTGTTGTCCCGGACCAACCTGGGTCTGAATCTTGACAGTCCCCATCACTTCTCTGCTAGTATTATCGTATGCTCTGATCACCTAAGTTGTCGGGACAAAGTCCCCGGGCTTCAACCCGATTGCATACGCTGTTCTGGCTGGGCAGACGTTAATGGAGGACCCGGTATCAACAAGTACCGCCGGTATCCACTTGTCTCTGCATTCCACAAAAATGTAGAGAGGTTTGTTATGATTTGTTCCCTCAGGCGGTAGTTCCTTGTCTGAAAAGGTTATCGTCGGGGAACCTCCTCCCGGGAAAACCAACCCAACCAGTTGCTCCGGTGTAGTATCTATAGAGAGTTTGGCCTTGTCCATAGCAGATAGGACAGCCTGTCTGTGCACCCATGACGCCATGAGCAGTCCCCAGATGGAGATGTCTGCTTGTATCTTCTTCAATTGCTTAAGCACAGCTTCTTCTTCGATTTGTTTCTCTCTCTGTTTCTCGGCTTCCTTGTCTTTCTCGGATGTCTCTGGTTGGTCCAAATGCGGGGGCTTGAAGTACCGCCCGCTTCTGGTCATGTGGTCCACCTCATCGAGGTACCAGGTGTCATCTGGTTGATTCTTTCCCTAATCATCATCTGTGTGGGCAAGACATAAATCATCGTCTTCCCACTACATCCCGCTATCATTCCACAGGCACTTGTCTGGTCCTGGCATGTTTGTACTCTCAGTACTTTCGTCCCCTATGCTCACAGCATTTTCAGTTCTCGTGCTCACAGCACTCTCAATCCCTTCATGGGCTTTGGCTTTCCGGACTCTCTCAGAATCCCAATTCTTATCTTGTTCCGCCTGTGTTAGCGCGGTTTGTTGTTCGTTTTTCTCCGTATTCACAATGCCTTGGTTCTGAGCGAAACTCTTTGTACTGGCGCTCTCTGGTAATGTACTCTGACTTTCGGCCCTTCCGGCCACAACTGGTACCTCCACCCCTGCGGGCTCTGTCCTGGTTGAAACTCCATAATATCTGGTTGATCATCCAGCCACCCAGTGGCCTCTGCCGATTCCTCGTATTCAAACCAGTTGACTGCTGTGTCCGCTGGTTCTTGGTCATTGAAACACTGTAGGTTGGCAAAGTCCTCCTCCACAGCCGTCAGATCATCCATTCCATGTTCAAATCTGTCCCCCTGAATCACACACAGTTCTGCTCTTTCTAGCAACCCTATACTCAGTTCAGGCTGGCCCATTGACAAGATGTACTCGCTTGGATCGTAGGCTTCTCCGGCAAAATTCCCAGACTGCTCAATCCCAGGCTCAATAATTCCGCCTTCCTCTGACACCTGCCCTGTCCCTTCTTCGGTGGTCACCACCACTGGCTCAGATTGGGTTGTGGAGGTGTCCAACATGCACAAGTCAGTGCAGTCAGGGAGGATCACCTCTGGTTTGGGTAGGTGGGAGGGAGTAATGTAGACACTAGGATCGTAAGACACGACCCCAGTTTGGATGAAGTTGACTCTTTTGGGAGGTGGAGCTTAGTTGTGTGTGGGGAGCGGGTTGGTTGTGACGTTGGGTTTTTCTGGTGGCAAAATCACATTTTTGTCAATGAGATGCTGAATCTCATGACGTAACCTGAAGCATTGGTCTGTATCGTGGCCATGCTGCTGGTGGTATGCACAGTACTTGGCTGGGTTGTGAGAGGGGGGAAGAGGATTTGGTAATGGCCTCGGCTCTAGGGGTTTTAGATGCCCCTTTCTGATTAGAACCCCGAGAGCCTTGGACAAGGGCATGTATAGTGGGGTGAAGTTTCTCTGGCCTCTGGGCTGATATTTGGTGGTCTGGGTATTTCTTCCGGATGCACCAGAGAAGGGTGTGGCGGCCATGGGCCTTGGAAGGAGAGGGGGGATGGTGGTGACCATACTGACCTCCGAAGCTCTTGTATTTGCAGCGCCACTCGGGCCTGCATTGTTGTTGCGGTTGAATGTTCTCCGGGGTTGCTCTCTGTCCTGGTCTATCAGACCCTGCTTCATTGCGTCCTCGATTTGTACCCCCATCTCGTGTAGATCAGAGAAAGTGGGAAAGGGGAGTACAATCATCTTCTGCATGAGTTTCGGTTGGAGATTGCGCACAATCATCCTGATTTGGTCTTTATCAGTGGGCCTCAAAGTCATCATCGATGCCTTCGCCCTCCATCGAGTCACAAAATCAGAGAAAGTCTCTTTGGGCTCCTGCCTTGTTGTCTCGAGATCACGAGTTGTAATCTTGATCTGGGTATTGTACGAGTACTGTACAACAAAGGCTTCGGCCATTTCGTCCCAGCTTCTTTTGACCTCATCTTCCAACTTCGCGTACCAGATGGCGGCCACACCTGATAAGGTTCGGCCGAATAGTGAAAGTTTTTATGGTCTGGTTAGGCCCATTGGTCGCAGTATATCTGAAAATAACCGGAGATGGACCATGGGATCCCCGAATCCGTCAAAACGATCAATCTGTGGCATCTTGAACCTATCGAGCAATGTCACGGCCACGTTGGTATATCCGTCCTCAATATCCGGGATAGCCTTTACCCCTTGTAACTTCTTGAAAAGCTTCTCCAGCTTACTCAGTTTCAGAGCTGTATGGTCTATCTCGAACTCAAAGGGGGAGTCCGGGTGGTTGGCAGGTGTGTGGGTCTTGGACAGTTGAGGCGGAAGCGGGGGCGGAGCTGGCCCCGTTGGAAGGTCTGTGTCCTCCTGGATGTTCTGGACATTGGGCAGAGTGTTCTGAGTGTTTGGTAAGCATTCTGAACAGTAGGTGCCTGCTCGGGTAATGGGGCCCCTGGTGGAGGAGGAACCTGATGTGAAGCAGATGCTGCATTCTGCTGTTGCAGCCTAGTGATTAGTTCGGCCTGCTGGGCCATGACTGTGGCTTGTTGTTTAGCAAATTCTGCCTGGCGGATGGCATCCTCCTGCATCTGTCTCATGCTTTCCTGCATTTGGCGCATCATTTCTTCTATGCCAGCCATATTCTGTTGGTCTTGCTGACTGACTGGTAGGTGTATTTCTATGGCGGAAACTGGAACCTCAACCCGACTGTCTACTGCTAGGGCAGACCCCTGTTCTGGCAATCCCTGTTCTGACACACTGCGCCTCCTCGGCCTTCTTCTAATAACTGGGGGTAGGGAATGGAACACTGGATGTCCTTCAACCAGATCCTCAGATCGATTGAGCCGACGACCTCTTGTCCAAAGTGCTTGGGGAATATCTAATGGTTCGGAAGCAATTGCGCTAAAACCTGCCCTAGCAAAAAGATAAATAAAGCGAAAAAGGAAATAAATAACCAGATAAACGAACAGCATAACAGCTTAAAGTAAATACACAACACACAGTCGGGCATACAACACACGGTTGATAAGCTGAACACACACTGTCCTCAAATACTGATCACTGTCCCTGAATCACTGTCCCCAATAGACTGAATCTGATACCCGCAGATAACTGATTCTCAATCACTGACTGATGCCCGCAGGCCTGATGCCCAAACTCATAAACTGATACATGCATTCCCTGTAGAGACGCACTCTAAAAGCACATAACAGATAAGTGAGAGCCAAAACACCCCTATGTGGGGTAGGGTTTCCCTGTCCTATTTTGTCAGGAGCTAGGGTTTCACTACGCACGCAGCGGTTTCAAACAACCTATATCGGGTAAGCAACCTGTCCTAGTTTGGAATGGTCACTACGGATCCGAATATGCACTAGGTCGAATGGTCAAAAAGGGTGCCCCGGTAAAACCGGGGTTTGTGTTCCCATACTGGCAGAGCCCGTAACCGGTCAGCCTTATGGTCATGCCTTGACAAGACAAGCCTCCGGCAAACCGTTCAGGAATAGCAGATGGCAAACACGGTGTCCTAGGCGCACCAATGCAAATGCAATGCAAAGAAACACACAAGTGTAGTCAAAACCAGATATCATGAGTTCGAGTCAAGTTCTCTAAATCCCCAGCAGAGTCGCCAGAAACTGTAGACGTCCCCGAACGCCCGGAGGGGAGGTCCCGTTCGTTCATTGGTCACTACAGTTCGGACTCAATTGTTGTCACGGTTCTTAATCTTGAACCAAAGAGTCCAAATCCGGCAAATCGTTTTGAGAAAACAGATTTTTTGAAAGAAGTGCCAAACATGGACTGCTTTGCCAGATACAGAGTCGCCACCTAAATATTTTATTTTGGGAAATTTAGGAAACCCTGACTCGTTTGCCTAAGGCCACGTGTCCGTCATCACCAAAGTTGCCTCGGCTCGGGAACTTGGGTACGATTGGGGAAGGTCACTTCGTGAGCACCCCGCTCGCCCGATCAAAGATCGGCCTCTACTAACCATGATATCTAGTTTTGAAAACATTGTGTGTCTTATTCCGGTTATTAGCCTAGATTTACTATGTGATGCGCACAGCATACAAGTATAGACTGGGTCGCCTGAATTGGAACAAAACATTTCATGTTTGTTGTTTGAAAATGTTTGATGGTGCTACCCGCAAGTAGGCTAAGACGTGATTTGCCACCCTCGGGTGGGCTTAGAAAACATGATTTTGCCACTATCTAGTGGGCTTAAAACAAACAATGATGCATTGTTCCAATTCAAATAACCCAACCTTCACCCACAGGCATTCAGGCAGTTATATCAAATAAGCAGTTAGCCTCATGGTAAGCATGCTATCATGGCAGTCACTCACACGCATGCAAGGATGCTAAAGCATAAAACTTACCGAGTACTCCAAGCAAAACAGAAGCTCATTAGAGATCCATGCATGATCCTAATTATACAGAAATGCCTAATGCAACACATGCAAAATGCAACTATAGCAGGCTCGGCTATTCTAAACATGGCATATGAGATGCAACAGCTAACATGTATTCAACTTAGAATTGAAATACAAATGCAGTTAGTATGATGCGCCGAGCCCGGTGCATGCAAAACAGATGAATGAATGCAAACATGCTATCATACTGTATGCTAATTGAAACATGCCCTAATCTAACCATCATAAGCAGGTAAATAAAAGGGAAGAAAGACGTGGGGTTGGAAGACATACATCACACACACGCACACTTATTACAATTATGCCCTCGCGCAGAGGGTCCGAATAAATAGTACAGTCCCAAATGAATAGTACAGTCCAAATAAATAATACAGTCCAAATATGTACAAATCCCTAATTAATTAACAAATTAACTAAGAAAAACAATAAACTGGCATGCAAGCCAGGGACTGCCTTGACTCTTCTTCAGATGATGAATGATGCATGTCCGGGTTGCCTTTGAGCGGAAATCCACTGTGATGCCCCAATTAGCCTCTGTTTTGCAATGATTTTTTGGAAAGCGCACCAAGCCCCGGAAGACTGCTGATTCTTGATTTGCTGCAACAGAGAGCAGGAAAGGGGCATAGCAATGTATTTTCACAAATGTATGCATGCCTCGATCCTCGTGCCACCAATCACGCATCTCGATGCATGATGGCCGAGGAGTCGAATTGCACAACTCAATATGGAATGAATGCACATGAAAACATAACAAGACCTAACTCCATCATGGATAATCCGGAGTGTCGGTGACTGGGAATTGAGACACATTTCCGTCACTCGGAGTACGGAACGTACCTCGTTTCCCGTGCCCGGCTAACTCCTATTCCGAACACAATGCAATATGCATGACATGCATGAATGCAACTAACATACAACCTAACATGCACAATGCTATGAAATGGCATACACAATGCACGAGGTAACATGGCATACACAATGTGCTAACATACATCCTAGCATACGCAATGCAATGGAATGAAATGGCATACACAATGCAATATGGGCTTTCACTAACACAAGTGGACCTCAGTCACACTCACATAAGAGGCCTTTAGATGAAATGCGTGCACACGTGCACGCAAACTGAGGACCGACCTTAAGGCACCGAAATGCCACTCTAATGAGACATGGTAATGACATGGAATATGGCATACTATCATGAAAACTTCAGAGGCAAAAAGAGGTGCAAAACAGCCCCGAAATGTGGCGAAATGACACTTAATGCATGAAATGGTCCCGAAACATGAAATTAGGCACCCGAAATGACTTGTAGCTATATCAAATATGCACAATATGGACATGAAGCATGAAGACAGAAGCGAGGCAGCCCCATGAAAAGCATTTTTACAGTTTATGATCAGCCACAAAAACAACTACAAGTATGGCAAAATTCCTATGCGAGAAATAGGCCAAAAGGGGGGCAAAGAGGCAACCGATATATGGAGGTTCCAAACAAGTGAGGGATCTTCAACAATATTGTAGAGGGGCCAAAAATACGACTTTTTTCAGTAGATGGCTGAGCTCAAAACAGTGTACAAACATGCTCAAAATATCATGCGAAATGAGGCCGCCAAGAGGGCTATAACATGAAGTATACAAAATATGCCCCAAACAGAAAAATATTCTTAATAAAACATGACAAGGGGGTCCAAATATGGCCATGTTCAGTTCGGACAAAGGTCCAAAAACAAAAACACAATAGGCTAAAAAAAGATGCGAAAATGGGGCCTAAAGAGGGCTACAATGGCAAGTGACATATGGAGGATGCAAACAATGATGAGCCCTTCTTCAATGTTGAATAAGGGCTCAAAATAAGCACATTTACAGTTTATAACATGCCTCAAAACAGATCACACACAAGCCAAAAATATCATGCAGAAAGGTGGCATACAAGAGGGTAATGAAGCAAGTGCAACAAGGAGGTCCCAAATAGGGTAAGACCCTTAATGAAAGATGAAAATAAGCTCAAAATATGGCCACTTTCAGTTATGGCCGGAGCTCAAAACAACAAAAAAAGAGGGGTAAGAAATGATACAAAAAAAGGGTCAAAAGATGGAGAAATGAACTCACCCTTGTAGACCAATTATTTGGCTGCCTCTTGGACTTGAAAATGGTGCCTCTTAGCCTCTGGAAAGCCCTCCTTGCTGCTGGAACCAAGGTGGTGGTGTGGTGCTATGGGTTGATGAAGAACCAAGGGGGTTTAGGGCTTGGAATAGAGAGAGAGAGGGGAGATATGCATACAAGGCTCAAGGGAAAATTTCTAACCCTTGTATCAGACCTGGAGCCTCTGATATATAGGCAAGTGAGGGGGAGAAATAGGGGGAAAATGGGGGGGAAAGAATTCAAGTTTCCCCCTCAAAATTTGGCCCCCCGGATACAAAATCTGGGGGGAAAAAGAGGCCATATTTGGACTGAGGAGGGTCAAAAGGTTCAGACCGGCCAGCCACCTTTTTCCCAGGTGGCCGGTCGGCTACCTCACATGGCCGATCGGCTAGGGTTCAAAAGGGCCAAGAAGAAATGCTGGCCGAGCACCCCAAATTGGTGGCCTCCCGGGTGTCCTCAACACAACCCTGTGGTTCAAAATTGGCAACTATGAAACAGGAGAGAGAACAAGCCACTTTTAGGAGGGTTCAAAAGGTCAAGCATAATTACTAGCCGACCATATGATATTGGTGGCCTCCCATGTGTGCACAACACAAATATGTGGCTTGGAGCTGGAAAAAGTGGCTTAGGTGTTCAACATTGGCTTTGAAGTGAGAAAAAACGGGCGTCGGAGAGCGATGATGGAATATAACTGGTTGCTAGAACAATTACTGGCCTCCCACCCTTCTACGACCTTCTTGGTGGTGAAACAGAGGTCCCTGCCAAAAATGAACGAGAACCGATGCAAAATGAAGGTTCAGGGGCAGAAACGCGCAGTCTGAGGCCCCGAAAATTGACTGTTAGGCACCGGGAGTGGTGTTCGACCACGAAGTTGGTCACTCGGACCACAGTGTCCCTCGAAAGGGAGTAAATAAGATGCATGCCAAAAACCGGAGCAAACGGAGGTAGTTAGGCGGTCCCAAACCGAGGCACACGGCCTAACGGCTCCGAAAACCGAGAACCGGGCTCCGAAATGGGCAAAATGGCCTACGACCACGAAATGTAGCCTACGGCCACTGAGAGATGGTCTACGAGACCTCTCCCTCCCCTCAGGGAAAGAAACAGAGAAAACTGAGCCTGGTTCGCAAATCGAGGCAAAGTACAGAAAGAGTTGGGGAGTCTGGAGGCAAGGCTCGCAGCCGAGATTCTGAAACTTCTGAACGAGCACGATATGCAGCATCACCGAGCACTCAATCGGTGACGTCTGAGTCTTAAGGTCG
>JAPPVO010004450.1:0-16233 GCA_030407325.1 Camellia japonica | reverse complement strand
GTATCCTTTTGTATCTTGTACACTCCACAAGTCGCTTCAATTATACTGTATTGTAGTGCTTTGAATTTCAACATCATGAGTAACTTGTCTTTACCATCCTTCAAGTTTCTATACATATTGCTTGCATACGTGCATTGCTTTACTTACATGTGTTCAAGTTTCTATACACATTGCTTGCATACGTGCATTGCTTTACTTACATGTGTTCAAGTTTCTATACACATTGCTTGCATACGTGCATTGCTTTACTTACATGTGTTCAAATTTCTATAATACATTGCATGCGTTGTTGCGTTATGCTTTACTTACATGTGTTCAAATTCCTTCATACACATTGTGCACGTTGTCGCGTGTTCTTTACTTACTTGTGTTTGTGCCCTCACAGCATTGTTATGCTTCCCACTAGTTTTGCGTTGTCACGCACTTTCAATTACATTAATGTGCATGTTGCTAACAATATTGTACCTGTGAAGTTTTCTTTCTTTTTCAGGCACGATATTGTATGTACGGTTCATTTGAAGCTGGCACGACCAGACGAACCGCACAGGTATTGTATTCTCCGCGTGAAACGTAGCGAGAATTACATGATTCTCTTACACTCTCACCGCATTGTGGTGTAGTTTGGTGTATGGTAGCTTAAAACTGTCGCATGTTATGCTTCGTTACAGCTTTCTTTGCATGATCATAAGTTATGCTCGGCTTCTTGCATTGTCGGTTGCATTTTGCCCCTGCCTTCGGGTGCATATCTTTATCTGCAGCATGTATGCTTTGTCCAAGTCTTCGGCCTTGTCAAAAATGGGTCGTCTCTGGGCTTTGACAATCACTCCCGTCATTGTTATGACTTTCGAGTTCTGTCAAAGAGGGGCAACTGTAGACACCCCATTTTTGACCGTCCTCAAGACTTGGACGTCACCGCTAGAACACTTGGTGATTACCCATGTTCATGTTTCGTTTTGAGTTCCCGGAGGTCTCGACTACGCACCTTCCTTCAGGATCTCTCAACTCGACTGTTCTGTGTTTGGTTTGGAACCAAACACTTGTGTTTTTGTTTCTGAGGGTAGAGAGTAGCTTGCTAGCTACCCCTAACACCCACCGGCCATGGCTTGAGGCCACCGGCCGTGTTTTGAGGCTACCGGCCAGCGGTGAAATATACCATTGGCCGGTCGGCATTTGGTGTGGCCGGCCGACCATTTTTTTGGCCGACGGCATCCTTTTCTGGCCGGTACCACCTTTTTACCTTTTTCAGGCATGGTGCATGCCAACTGTGCTAGCTGGAATGCACAAAACCTTCCCCCGTGCATATATGTGGTTGTTTTCCACCCTTTGACCCTTTTTTTTGCACCTTTTGCTCAAAGCTTCTTGAGGAAGCTTTGACCCCTTGTCTTGGCTTCCTCAAGAAGCTTGCACCTTTGCATTAGCTTCTCTTAGAAGCTTAGTCCCTTGACCCTTTTGTTTAGCTTCTTTGAGAAGCTTAAACACCTTTCCTTGCCTATATAAGGAGAGCCTCTCCTTCCTTTGAGGAGGTTCAGCAAAAACCAGAGCAATATACATATATACATCTGTGATATACCTTCTCTCTCTATATCTCCCTCTCTCTCATCATTTGTGTGTGTTTGGGGGCCTTAAAGTGCATTTTATCCTTAGTTTTGCACACAAACACACACTATTACACCATATTTCGACTTTGGGAGGCATTGAGGGTTTGCTCTTGAGGTTTTGGACTAATTTTGATCAGAGGAGGAGGGCTGCATTTGCTGTTCTTCAAAGGTTCTTCAAGGGTAACCCTCTTACTTTAGATTCCCCAATCTTGCACTAGCTTTTGACCTATCTTGCATACTGATTTAAGCTTTGTGCATAACTGAAAAAATTCTTGTATTTTCATGCTTAAGATCTTTCATTAAGGTCATTTTGGTGTTGGGGGTCGACCTCTCCCTCTTAGGCCTTGTTTGGCCCCTTTTGTCCCCTCTTTGATTGAGTTTTGAACCTTTTATGTATTGGCCTTCTCACCACTGAAATCCAGTGGATTTTCAGTGGTGAAGAAGAGGTTTTGAGGTCTTGCATAGGGGAGGGACACCCGTCTCCCCTTGTGTCTCTTTTGCTTGTGTTTAAGGCTTATAAAGGTAGCATGCATACCTAGTTGTCTTTGGCTCCATTTCAGAGGTTTTTGGGTGTTTTTGGGCATATTATACCTCTGTCCCATGTTGGTTTGTTGACCCTTTGCATGCATAATACACTTGCTTTGTATTCCCCATTTTGCCTAGAAATGCATCTTGCCATTAGACCATCATGCTTGCATTTTTTTGCCTAGCTTTGTGAAGTTTTTGGTCATATTTTGCCATGCTTGAGGTCTGTTGGGTGTTGATTTGGTCATGACTTTCATGCTTTGTATAGTCCCTTTGCATTCTAGCATGTTGGAATCGGTTGTGTGAGTCATTGGCATGCATTACCTTGGCTATTTCAGTGATTTGGACTCACTTATTATGTCATTTCAGACCATGTTTTGTGCTTACGTGCTTGCATTTGTTATCCTTTCAATGCCTTGAAGAGACGTGGTCTTATGCTCCATGTTTGAGTCCTTATGCATGCCTATGTGTTTGAATCCTTGGGCTGCCATTCATGTAGGTTTTAGGGTGTATTTTGATGTATTAAAACTCTGTTTTTGGTTGGAAAGTCCATGCCATGTTTGGTGGGGGGGGGGGGTGTAGAGCAATGCCCTTTTGGTGACCTTGAATGCCTTTGTTTTGATGCCCATTTCGTAGCATGTTTTTGGCCCTATCCCATGCATGTTCCAGCCCTATTTTGGAGTCCTCTAGGACTGTTTTAGGTCATTTTAGTCCATTGGGGTTTGATTAACATGGCCATGGTTTGACCCCTCTTGGTTGGCTTCAAGTTTGGATCATTGTTGCATGCCTTGCTTGCATGACATGGTTGATTTGGCATCTTCCTCTATGCATTTTCAGAGCTTAATATGTTAGCCTAGCATCCATGTTTGTCATCTTGTGAGTGCCCTTGAAAGCTGCCTTTCATGCCTTAGTCTTAGGCTCATAAGTTTGCGTGCTTATTTTGCATGATTGGCATCATCATTTTAGTGCACTTTGGCCACTATTTTGGGGAGGTGGCTGAGGTTCCACCATCCTATTGTAAGTCCGTGCATTTGTATCTTGTAGTATACTCATTACATTGCATGTTTGTTGCATCCTTGTAGTCAATGCATTGTTGCCTGTTTACCACTTTGCCTAGTTGCCTAACTAGGTTGTATTGTAGCATTGCATGCTTGGCACATTGCACACTTGAATGGTAGCTTACATTGCATTTGGCATGTTTTGTAACTTAGTCTTTTGTACACTTGAGCCATGTTTGTATACATGCATTACATTGCTTGGTTTGGGGTGTCAAACCAAACACGAAGATTGAGGAGTGTTCGTACTCAAGGTGACGTAACACGTCTCAATCCTCAGTCGCCGATGTCCTTGATCTCAATATGATAGGGTATTGGCACTCATTTGTTTGTTGCATGCATTTACATCAAGTTGCAAACTTGGCCTCTTAGGCCATCATGCATCGAAATGCACAATTGATGGCCTGAGGGTTGAGGGCCATGCTCCCTGGAGTTCATTGCATGATAGGGAGTGTGTCCATGCATACATTTGCTTGAAAATTCCATGCCAGACACTGCTTGCCCTCTGTTGCTGTCAACTGCAAGATTCTGCAGCAAGAAATGGCCGGCCGGCCACTTGAAGTGCCGACCGACCATCAGTGGCTGGCCGGTGGTCCAATAGTTGGCCGATTACCACATTCGCATGGCCGGTGGTGCTTTGCATTGGCCGGTGATATTCCAGAGTGATCAGGAAGTGGTTCAGAGGTGCCCCAAGAATTTTCATAGTCTTTAGAGGAGCAAGGCAGTGTAAACAGAGGCAATAGTGGCATGGCACGGGTTTCCGGGCAAGTCGGATCGAGCATGCATCATCCACGCATCCCTAGGCAGGGCTGCGACCATCCTCTTTCTGCATTTGATTTGTTAATTAAATAGAAGATATGTAATATTTAATTAGTTAGAAAAGTTAATTATTTATTTGTTTTGTAATATTTATTCGGACCCTCCGAGCGAGGACAACTGTGTAATAAGTGTGTGTGTGAGTGGTTTGCATGTCTTCCAATCCCACGTCTTTCTTCCCTTTTATTTACCCGCTTATGATGGTTAGACTAGGGCATATTTAGATTAGCATACCTTATGCTATGCATGCGTGCATCCATACATTTGTCTTACATACATCGGGCTCAGCACATCATGCTAACTACACTTGTATTTCAAATTCCAAGTTGAGTACTTGTTAGTTGCAGCATTTCACATGCCATTTTAGGGTAGCCGAGCCTATTCTAGCTGCATCCTGCATGTGTTGCATTAGCCATCTTAACATGAACTAGGGTCATGCATATGATTACTAACTAGTTTTTGTTTTGGCTTGGAGTATTAGGTAAGCTTTTATGCTTTAGCATACCGCATGTGTGCGAATGTTGTCATAACAGCATGATTACCATGAGGCTAGCTACTTATGTGATATAACTGCTTGAATGCCTGTGGATGGAGGTCGAATTACCTAAATTGGAATAATGCATTAAAACTGTGAGTTTTAAAGCCCACTAGATAGTGGCAAAACCATCTTTTCCAAAAAGCCCACTCGAGGGTGGCAAAACCTACATTTTAGCCTACTTGAGAGTAGCAAACCATTTTCAAAACAAACATGAAATGTTTTGTTCCAATTTAGGCGATTTGGTCTATACTTGTTTGCTGTACACATAACATAGTAATTCTAGGCTAATAACCGGAATAAGAACGCATAATGTTTTTAAAACAAGATATCATGGTTAGTAGAGGCCGATCTTCGGATCGGGCGAGAGGGGGTGCTCATAGCTGACCTTCCCCAATTGTACCCAAGTTCCCAAGCCGAGGCAACTCTGGTAATGACGGACACGTGGCCTTAAGCAAGCGAGTCAGGGTTTCCTAAATTCACCCATTAAAAAAATATTTTGGTGGTGACTCTGTATCTGGCAAAGCAGTCCATGTTTGGCACTTCTTTCAAAAATCTATTTTCTCAAAACGATTTGCCGGATTTGGACTCTTTGGTTCAGATTAAGAATCGTGACAAAAGACGAGTCCGAGCTATAGCACGGAGGCCCTCACGTGGGGTGCGTCTACAGCATGGTGTACCTAACCAAGTAAAAACAGAGCTATATTATGACATAATAAGCACAAATAACAGCTAAGGCATGTCCATCATACACTTAAACAAGGTGCTCACTAATGAGGCTTAAAAAGGTCCTTTTCAAGGACAACAAGGAGAGGAGGTGGCCCTCTCCTTCTTAGGACCTTAAGGCACCATCCTCACCACTAAAATCCCTCAAGATTTCAGTGGTAAGGAGGCCCAAACAAGGTGGTCCCGGAGATCAACCAAAATAGCACAAAATGGGGCTAAACAAGCCCTATGAGGGGTGAAACAACCCCAAACAGCTAAACACTCTTAAACAACTATTTAAAGCACTCAAAAACAAGACTTTTATTAGTTATATACAAAGTCTAAAAACAGTTGCA
Organism: Camellia japonica; assembly: GCA_030407325.1. Lineage (NCBI taxonomy): Eukaryota > Viridiplantae > Streptophyta > Magnoliopsida > Ericales > Theaceae > Camellia > Camellia japonica. Next base: position 10,643 of record JAPPVO010004450.1, on the reverse strand, counting down.
AGATAGGCTAAAAGACTATGCAAAAATGGGGAATAAAGGGTGAAGTTCTTACCCTTGTAGACCTCCTTCACAAACAATGCTCCAGCTGGTTCTTTGAGCTCAAAACCAGTCAAGAACTTCAAGAACAGCCCTCTGGCCCCTCAGAAACCAAGAGAAGGTGTAACTCTATGTGTTTGTGTGCAATAGTAAGACACAAACACACTTAGAGCAAAAGAGAGGGAGAAATAGAGATAGAATACACACACTATGTAAACCCTAATTTCAGAGCTCTCTCTGGAAATTTTTTGTAACCCTAATGAAGGGAGAAGAGGCTCCCTCTTATAGACAATCCCTCTTGCAAAGCTTCCAAAGCAAGTTAGTCAAGAGAGAGATCCCTCCATACACGTGTATGGAGGGGAGCAAAGGTGTATGCCAGCTAGCACAGTTGGCATAAAAATATCTGCAAAAGCAGATGCACAGTGGTCGGCCGGCCAACAATGCAATTTGACCAAAATATATGGCCAGTCGACTACAAAGAGTGCCGGTCAGCCAAACATTTGGCCAGTGGCAACAAACCAATGGCCGGTGGCCTCAAGCCATGGTCGGTGATGTGTGGGGATGGTCAACAAGCCATTCCCTGCCCCTCTAAGGCAAAACACAAGTGTTTGGTGCAAAACCAGACATAAAACAGTCGAGTCGAGAGATCCTGAGACAAGGCACGTGGCCGAGACCTCCGGGAACTCAAGACAAACACGAACGTGGATGATCACCGAGTGTTCAAGCGGTGACGTCCAAGTCTTGGGGACGGTCAAAGATGGGGTGTCTACAACGTGCCACCTCACTAAGGGCAAAACCTTTTCATGTGTCCCGCTTGCCCACACTGATAACAAGTGAGCGGTTGCCCTCTCTCCTAACTCTGGCCTTGAGAACGAGCCGATGATGATGCTGCTCGTTGCCCTTCTCCTCTCTGCGGGCAAGCTAGAGACTTGTGGCCCAGCTGACCACACTTGTAACAAGTCACATCCCTCTGACCACCTCTCCTAGAACCCAAACTCGGTACTGGAAAAGTGGACCTTGACTGCGCTCCCTGGGACAACTGCGGGTTAGAACCTCTCTACCTCTTGTTGTCCCTTGATTATCCTGACTCCTCTTGGAGCCCCTCATTCCTTCCTCCTCTATCTGCGTAATGGTCTCCAAATGGGCCGCCACCTCCACAAGGCACCCATAATCCCTAATCATGGATCCGGCCACTCTAAACATGAGCCCGGCCCTCAGTCTTTTCTCAAACTCCAAGCAACGGTGCTCTTCAGTCTCCACAAGCTCAGGTGCAAACCTAGACAAGCTAGTGAAGGTGGCCTCAAACTCGGCCACTGGTGTGTTCAGTTGTACCAACTTAGAGAACTGGTCTCTCAATGTAACAACCCCATCACGTAATACTTTATATTTAATTAATGACGGAAATTTGAATTTTATTGCCTACTATTCTGATTTAAGGTGGGAATTATGAAAATTATGGAGACTAATTCGTATACGATGCTATTGAAGATTTATTTGGAATTAGAAATTGAATGCCTGATTGGCTTAAGAAAGGGTAAGTAGTGAGTCAAATTATCACAATTGATGATGGAAATAAGCTTAATTTGATATTTGGAGCCTTTTGGGAATTGATTAAAATCTTATTCGGACTGATAAATTTGAATATAATTAATTGGGCTCTAATGGAACTTAAATTAGGTTAATTAAATTATGTGGGACTTGTGATTAGTCATGATTAAGCTAATTATTTTGTTAATGTGGAATTGCATGTGTAATGATGTGAATTATAAGGATTTGAAATTATATTTGTTGATCGTAGAAAAATCTGTTGAAATTATAACCTTTGGACGGAAAATTGGAAGCCTTAGAGGCACGATAAACTGAAATTGACTTTATAATTGTGGTTAGCATGGATATAATATGAAGTTTTGTAAAAATTTGATTCGTAATGAATTAATGGGCTTTATTTGGGTAAAACTCTTAGAGTTAACACTTCGAAACTAAAATTGACAACTTTAATGGGTTCAGAAACAAAAATTGATTATATAGATATGCTAATGGGAATTTTTAGAGCCATTTGGGAATTTTAATTAAAAATTTATTTCGTCTGATTCGTTAAGGTGTGTTTGGGCCACCATTAAGTGTGTATATATATAAGTGATATAAGCCATTTGAGCTCATCTTTCTCTTGTTTTAAAACACAAAAATCTGAGGAAAGAGGGGGAGAGAGTCCTAGAACGAGAAAAGAGAGAGGGAGAGCTCAAGGAGAAGAAGGAAGAGGGAAACTTGAAGAGAGAGGGAGAACCGCACATGCAGTTTGGATTTCCGCACGTGCAGATTGCCTTGTTTTACCAACTTTAAATAGGCATATCTCTCACATTTGGACTCCGTTTTAAGTGATTCTTGAGCCTAAATTCAAGCCCAGAAGTCTAGTTTCTAATGGTGGTGGTTTCGCACCCAAATTTTAAGTACACAAATAGATATGTTCAAATTAGTGAAGGTTATTTACCCTTGTTTTCTAATTGTTTCATTCTATTTCTTCTCCTAACCCAGTTGCCTTTCGTTTTTTTCCTATTTTCCTAGACACGAATTATGACCCATTGAGGACTAATGAGTTTGGAACCAACATAAATAATTGGTTAAGGCAAAGTAAGTGATCAGCTTATTTGGTTAGAAAAAGATTAAGAGAAGTAAATTTGATCAAGAGAGTAATTCTATGTTTCGATATGTTGTGTTATGTAATTGTGTTTGTAGGTCAAGACGAAGACATCGCCCAACTACTACCAGAAGCCCATCACAGTGAGTAATAGTATAGTAAAGATATATTTTTCATTATCTACTTTGATTTATGGTTTATGTATGATGTAATTCTCTAAATATCGTATTTTGTCAAAATGCACAAGTTTCCAAGAAATGTGAAATGAGTTATGAATAAGAAATTTGAATTGTTTGTAATATGATATGGTGGGCCCAAGGCCATTCTGTTTATGCTGTCACATGATATGAATTGTTCGGTCTTTAGGACCTATTGATTTAAGGTATGGAACAAAGTGTTGTACGGAACTAAGTACTACAGTGGGAGTCACCTCTAGAGTCCGTACGAGCCACCACTTGGGTCCATACATACATGAATTGGGCTTGAGGCCGTTTTGATATATGATTGGGCCCGAGGCCGTTCTATTATTATTGGGCTCAAGGCCGTTATGTTATTATTGGGTCCGAGGTCGTTCTGTTATAATTGGGCCCAAGGCCGTTCCGTTACTATTGGGCCCAAGGTCGTTCCGTTATTATTGGGCCAGAGGTTGTTCTGTGGACCCGAGGTCGTTTTGTAAATATGATTTAAGAGAAGTATGAGTTTATATTATTATGCTTACTATGATGTTGGGCTCATTCATTTAAACCTCTTTATTGTATTATTACTCATTGAGCTTCGCTCACTCCCTATTTTATATGTATGTAGGTGATCAATCTGGAGACCAACCTTAGGTTAGCCTTAGGAGTTCTGTTGTGGATCTGTTATGTCAAGCCACCCAAGATACGCCTCTGTGTCGAGGCTTTAATTTTGTATTGTTAGAGTTTTGTATTTTATTGAGTTTTGTGTATATATGTGTGAGATACATAAGATTTGTTTATGCATATAAATTACTAGTGTGTTTGCATGTTTTAATTATTCCAGTTATCATGTATACACAAGCTCAATGGACATTATTATTTGTTTTGCTTCCGCTTTAGGCCCCGACATGATTTAATATTTTTAAATTTTGTCTCTGAGGCTTGAGTACAGGCCGGTCATGACCTAAACTTTTAGGGGTGGGTTTGGGTCGTGACACTCAACTTCTCGCTAACTGTAGGAGGCAAAAACTTATCCTAGAGGGCGTTGATGAATGTCTCCCAAGTCACCCCAATGTGCCCACGTGCATACTTCCACCACTGGCCTACATCCTCTTTTAGCTGGAAGGATGCCAAGGTCACTCTCAACTGGTCATCCTCAATGCCAAGCATCTCGAACATTTTCACTATCTGCTCTAGCCACTCATCTGCCTTCAGTGGCTCTTTGGGATCACCCAAAAACTCATCCAAATTTAGCCCGAAAAACTCTCTCTTCATAAAAGACAGCCCTGCTTTTGTTACTCGGCCTGGACCTGGTTCTTAACCCTGAGAATGGTTATGGATTCCCGTAATGCCTCGACCATTTTGCGGACTAAAGCGCCCATGGCCTGTTGACCAATCGGTTCAGCCACATTGGCTTGACCAACTCCTTCTTCCTGTGCCGGAATGTCGTCCAGTATCAACATTTCCTACCGCCTAGGCCTACCACGCCTACCACCACGACCACGTTTTGACATCCTAATAAAGGTAACAAAAGAGATTAGCACATTTACAAATGTGCCAAAGCTAACTCACTCATGTTCTAATGCGATGGACAATAGTAATTCACTCCACGTAAGCACGTATTCACATAAACACATACAAATTTTATCTCCCGATAATGACCATCCCACGGCGTTGCCAGAGTTTCTGTTAGAAACAGCAATGATCAAGTGCCTTTCTAATAGGACTCCTAGGAACCCGTGGACTCGATCGACATCCTGGAAATTAAATCCCATACACATATAATCACATAAACATGCCATCACATAACATTACTAGCATACAAACATCTCTGTAAAGTGAAACAAATCCACTGTGGTACTAACCACTTCCCACGTACCCAAAGTATTCAAACCCGGTACGCTCTGATACGAAGTTGTAATGCCTAGAAAGTAATTACAATAATTCGACCCAACACGATACACACAAGGCAATGTAATCAAAATAATAAACTTCCATTAGCCTGAATCGTTACACAAAAGTGACACATGCGTAATACATTCATAAAAAATTCATACTGAATCTACAGCATGTGTTACAAGTAGTAAAAAGGAATGAAAGTTAAACAAATAATTATATGCCCTAAAGGCTTACAACTTTCCAAGTCATTGCTTGGTTACAACAAAAGAGAGTCTAACTCTATACAATATAAGCCCTGGGCTATACAAATAAGTACAAAAGTGAAGCTCGTGCTCCGAACTCTTTCCGAGCTACTGCCTTGGCAGAGGCATATCATTAACACTTGAAAATGGTTTTCCCCAATAGGGTGAGCCAAAGCCCAGTAGGAACAATCTAACACAGTATATGGATCTTAACAAAGATATAAGTGCAATGTGCATTTACAATGCTAGTGAGAACACATTTACATTCTATATCATCATAAAGTACCAAAATTTATAACTCAATCCTTTTTCCTTCTCATCAATTCAGGTTCAATCAGTTCATCTCAATTCATGAGCCAATTTCATTTTCTTTCAAACAACCCATCTGAGACTACAACTCAGTGGTTCCCAAATTAACACAAACATCACATAAGCACTTCAAATTGCCATTTTACGAAAATTTCGTCCGCGAAATCAGCACCCATGTATATGCGTGATTTCGGGACTTTCACCCTAGACACACAGGCCAACTAAATTTTTAATGGAGTTCATCCCTTATCTCCTCCCAAACAATGGAGTACATCCCCTTTCTCCTCCCAAACAATCATACATATACAATGTATTTAAACATAGTCATATTCAATGACAACCAACAGGAGATTAGTTTCCATTCACCTAATCCTCATGCAATTTCTACAACAATCATAGATTTTTTCCACCGATAGCCCAATACATATATTGCTAAACAGATATTCAATCTCAATACAAATAATTTATTCAAATTTCCAAAAAAAAAAGTGTGACATAATGCATATCCAACTCTACCATTTACATCAACATTCATCCAATTTCATATTTATAATACCAATTTCATTTATTTATACAAAATAAATATTTGAACTGGTTTAGGTTAACTTTCCTCTTTCCCAAATGTCAACCCAAATGCCAAAATCAACAATTGTGATACAAAATAACCTCATTTTCAAACCCCGTGACCATTTATATCACATTCACTAGAAACCCCTCTTTTGATTTTTATATCCCAAACCTTGGGTTTGTCCAAAATAATACTAAAACCCACCATTGTTACACAACAACCAATAACTAAGTTAAAACCCATAAGAAGGTGTAGAAAATCCCTACATCAAGCTTAGAAGACGAGTAAAGCAAGGTGGAAACTTCAATGACGCCAAAACCAAGTTCCAATCGGATAAAAAAGGAGCTCTAGGATTGCTCTAAGATTAGCCGCTCGAGTGCCCACCTGCTCGAGCGCAGGAAATGCCGCTCGAGCGTAGAATACATTCTTCAAGTATTTTGTAGGTCTGCAAAAATACTAAGAGTTCACAAAGCTCGCTCGAGGGCAAGAAGTGCCCCTCGAGTGTAGGAGCAAAAATCTAGGCAACAAATATTCAAAAATCAAGCAACCAACCTGTCCGAACAAGACCAATACAATCCCATAACCCAATTTAAGGAAGAATCAGAGAGAAAAGACATGAACAATCATATGAGGCTATGAAACCCGAGTCCAAAATACAAAATGGGTCAGGTCTAAACCAGAAATGCTATAGATTGGGCCGCCAATCCCTACCCGCACGCTTATGAGCATTGAAAAGTTGTACGGGGTCCAAGTCAGCTCCTCGATCAATGAGAAGTGGAAAGTGTCGGTGGTGTACCACTATCTCTTCACTAAGGCCTCGTATAGCAGCGGCTCAGCCCTCATCTGTGTAAGTCTTAAGCAGAACGGCTTGAAGCCAGCAACTTCAATTAGTGTGCGGACCTCTGGGGGAAGCCTCTCTTACCAATGCTAGGGGCCGAAAACAGTCCCCGTAGTCGCCTATCCTCCTGGCCATCACCTATGGCGCGGGGAATGTTGTTAGTATTTGCATTAAAGGACAATAAAGGATTTTCTTACGATATTCAAAATGTGTTCAAAACAAAGGAAACATTGCTTACCGTAGAGGCATCGACAGACAAGTGCTCCGTGGGCTCTCACAACAGGACCTCCTCGTCAATCCCAGGAATGAGGCCCTCAAATCTCATAATACTGCCAGGGGTCAAGGCATGTGTGCGTGGCTAGTAGGTGGCCACATCAAAAGGTCTATCTGCGAGAGGAAGCAAGTTAGGCTCAGGGACAGGAGGAAGAACACCCTCAGCTACCATATCCTCGCCAAGGATCTCACCAATATCCGTGGCGGGGTCCAAAATGGGAACCTTGTCACTAGCCATAAAGGGAAAATGAAAAAAAAAAATGAAGAAAAGTGTGTAGGTGGGTGAGTGGGAGGGGAAAACTCCAAGTATAAACTGTAGGGGAGAGAAAATAAAGTAAGAAGGAGAAAAGCAAGGAGTAGGTAAAACCCGAACAAACACACAAGAAATTAAGAAAAACCAAGAGAAACGCAAAAAATCAACCAAATCAAGTTTTAATCAGTTCAAAATATAGAGGGGTGGAAGAGTTTCTGAAGAAAAATCCACGATGGTTCTTGGGTATCGCAAGTGAGATGGAAATCTAGAGAGAAGAGAAGTTTAGAGAGAGAGAGAGAGGGGGGAGTGATTTCGAAAGAGAGTGTGGGTGGAATGAGTGTTAGGTTGTGTTTAAATGAACCACGGGTTGTGGTTTTCCCGATCTATCCCTGGCAGCTGTCGTGACCCAGTCGGGTCTTTTGGAGCTCGGTTGTGCTTCATTTAGGCCTGGCCGGCCCCAAGTGTAGCACCGTTTGCTTGTTCTACTATTATGTCAGTGACTGAATGGGCCCATTTCAAGAAGAAAGAAAGAAAAAATAAATTAAATAAAATAAAGAAAAGGAAAAAAACAAAATAGAAAAAAAAAGTAAATAAGGGAAAGGAAAAAAGAAGAACGAAAAAAGAAAGTAAAGAAAAACAGAGAGGAAAAATAAAGTGTGAAAACATACACATAAAAAATAATAAGAAGAAGAAAAATGAAAGAGAAAATAAAAGGGAAAGGTAAAAAGGGTTTTGTTCTTTTTGTTCTTTTGTTGTTTTGTTTCATAAATTGTTCCGGAAATGGCATTCATTTCTGTATATTATTTTTTTGTGGCATGTTAATTTCAAATTAGGCCCACTTTTAAGAGAACTTGGCAGGATTAATTTTGTGATTATTATTAATTCAAGCATCATTTTGACCATTTCGATTTGTGCACGTTTTTTTGGTTTGTCAAGCTCATGTTCAAATCTTTGTCAAACTCATGCTTAATTTTTTACATTTGATTTTGTACCTTGAATGGGGTTATCTCCGTGAGCGCTCTATCGAATTCTGAAAAGTTATTTGCACTGTCGTTTTTCCCCTTTCGCATGAGATGCGTTAAGTTGTGATTTTCATTCAGTTTTTCCCTCGGTTAAAAACATCAAGTGCGCCTGGGGTTCATACTATCTTTCCTCCTTTCGAAAGAGACGTGTTAGGTTGTGATTTTCCCTCGATTTTTCCTCAGTTAAAAACATTAGGTGCGCCTAGTGTTCACACCATGTTTCCTCCTTTCGCGTGAGACGTGTTAGGTTGTGATTTTTACTCTATTAAAAACATCAGGTGCACCTGGTGTTCACACCATCTTTCCTCCTTTCTTGTGAGACGCACTAGGCAGTTGATTTACTCGGTTAAGAACATCAGGTGCACCTAGTGTTAACACCATCTTTCCTCATTTCGCGTGAGACGTGCTAGGCAGTTGATTTACTCAGTTAAAAACATCAGCTGGGCCTGGTGATCACACCATCTTTCCTCCTTTCACGTGAGACGCGCTAGGCAGTTGATTTCCTCGATTAAAAACATCAGGTGTGCCTAGTGTTCACACCACCTTATCTCCTTTCGCGTGAAACGCATTAGGTTGTTATTTTCTCTTAGTTAAACTTTTCTATTACTCTCCGTGTGCGGTATGGAGAAACACGTATGTCGATTGCACCATCTTGTTAATTGATCACTCTTTTTCCATGTAAGGCACAGTTAGATTTGTTTTGGAACTTTTCATTTGTGTTGGTACTTTGCTAGTGCTTATTGCATTGTTTTGCATGCTCATGAGTTTTCAAAAATAACCGACTTTGCATAGCGTGTAAGTCCAACTTTCAAAATGCATTGCATTTTATATGTCATTGTATATTTTGCCCCTAAACTATGCAGGTTTGATTCCTTGCAAAGGGATACGTAGGCAACCCTCGGGTTCAACCAATAGTATTTGTATTTGTTTGTTTACCCAAGTCTTACGGCCTCGTCAAATGGGTCATCTTTGGGCTTTGACATTCACTCACGTCATTTCATGACGTACTAAGTTCTGTCAAAGAGGGGCAACTGTAGACATCCCATTTTTGATCCCCTGCAAGACTTGGGCGCTTTATTCTAAGCACTCGATGATGAACATTACATGGTGAAAGTGGTTTGAATTCTCAACAAAGGAATCTGAATTCGAGCTCTAAACAATCCCAACCTTCTATACCAACACTGTTTTTGCCTCAAAAAACCATTTTTAGCATTGTGCCAACCTACTTGGAACTTGAAACTGAGAAACACCGTTTAGGCCCAGCCATGTCTCATTTAGGCCTAGCTGTGGCCATTAGAGCTTGGCTGTGCCTTTTGGGCAAGAAACACCGTTTTGGGCAAGATTCCGCCAGCTTTCTATTTTCGAAGATATTTGTAACCTATTTGTCTCAAATTCTATAAATACAAGCTACTGCCTTTGTGTTGAGGGTTAGAAAATTTCAAAGAATCGAAAACCCTTTGAGAGCTCCTTCTTCCCTTGCAAGCTAACTTTGTGTTCTTATATCATCCTTGAACCATATACATACACCATTAGAGCCTAAGCTTGGAGCCTTGGTTGAGACTTTATTACCATAATTCAAACTTGAGAGTGCCTTAAGATTGAGTTTGGTTTACAACAAAAGCTTTCACTCTTCAAGAGGTATAAGCTTGTCACATTTTTCCTTGCTTTCATTTTAATCTTTTTCTATCTTTTTCTTGTGTTTTCATACTGCTTTGGATCAATTCCAATTGCTGAAACTTGGGGCCACTACAACAAAAAAAAGGTTTTTACGACGCGCAATGCATGCCGTTGTGGAGAAGTGGTTTGAGAATACTCTTTTGATCCTGGGGAATGCTCCTTATCCTCAAATAGACACCTGAAAGGAAATGAACACTCTGGTCGGGGGTGCCGGAATTAGCACTCCGACGGGTAAGTTAGTCTCTACACTCAAGATTACTTGTATTCTAGGTTAAGCATAATAGTTCTCGCATACCTCTTTCTGGTTGATGTTCTTCAATTTATATCTTTTCTTTTCTTGGGCCTTGGGATTAGGTCCATTTTCAATTCGCCATTCGGCATATTTTGTAGCAGACCACTCTTCACTCGGCCCCTTGCTTAACCGGCTATTTAGCCGAGTAGGGTTGGATTCGAGCATGCGAGCCGACACCGAGTGCCACATATTTCGACTCTCCCAAGTTCGACTATTCGGAATCTCTGCGACTCCCAATACTCGGCCCCCACAATTGCCCCCCGAGCACTCCACTAACGACAGTTGGCTAGAGTGTTTGGCTTCAAACTCGAAAAGTCAGAGCCGAAATTCGGCGGCTGACCGTATTCCAACGCAAATGTCTGAACACACGCTTCTAGGTATTATTTCAACTTCCCGTCTCTTCGTACAATTCTATTTATTGTG
>JAPPVO010004449.1:0-23855 GCA_030407325.1 Camellia japonica | reverse complement strand
AGACCACTTCAGAGGCGAGGGCGATTACTCGGAGTACGTTCGGACCTTCATCATGCGGTCGCTGAGTGGTGGTCGCCGAGCTGAGAGAGAGAGACCTGCGGCGCCCGGTGGCTCGGAGCAGGAGGAGGAGGAGGAGGAGCGCCGAGGAGGGCCCGAGTCGCGGCAGGGGAGGAGTCCTGAGAGGACGGGGGGCCGGTTGGCCTGCTCTGCCCACTATGCTGACATACAGAGGGCAGGGTGGGGAGACCTTTCAGATCCCCTTTGCTCCTCCCCCAGCTGGTCATGAGTTGGCCGGTATTCCCGACTTGCCTCCGGTACGTATCACTTCATTTTGTACCTTACATTGTCATTCCATTTCAGTTTATTCGGTATTCCACAGAATTCTGATGCATCTGATACTTTTGCAGGCGTCCTCCGAGTACACCCGGCAATCTGTGGAGTTGAATGCCTCCATGATGGGGATGCTGCAGCGGACCTTCGACATCTTGGCTCTTTACAGCATTCCGGTATGTTTTCTCTGACTGTTTCATACAATCTGATGTACTGCATAAAACCTGATAACTGCTCACGGCACTCACACACTGTACTCATACACTGCATTCTGCACTGATAAACTGCTCACGGCATTCGCATACACTGTACTCGTACACTGCATTCTGCACTGATTCACTGCTCACGGCATTCACATACACTATACTCATACACTGCATTCTGCACTGATTCACTGCTCACGGCGTTCACAGTATTCTGATGCGTTCACCTTTCATGCTTTTTCAGCCTCCCTTCCAGATTCCTCCGGTGGGCGGCGCTCCAGCTGGACCTCCCATTTCTACTCGGGATGGCAGAGCCTATCCCCGCACCAGAGGAGGGCATACTTTCGCCGGGAGTAGCTCACGGGCTCCGGTTCTGGATGATGAGTCTGAGGCAGAGACAGAGGCGGAGGCGGGGTTGTCGGAGGAGGAGACCGGAGACAGCTCAGGCTCAGGCTCAGACGGCGATGCTCCTGGTGATGCTCCTGGGCTTCTGCCCAGGAAGAGGGCGAGGACGGATCCTTAGGCGCGAGACTATTGATGCTACTTTAGATTTTTGCTGCTTTTTGTTCTTTTTTTTTTGTACTTTTTCCCTTTTTGTAGTTAGGGTACTTTGTACCGCCACAGGCAGATTTTTGTTTCCGAAACGATGTACTTGAAAGAGATGATATGAAACAAACTTTTATCTGAAAAGTGTTATATCTGTATACATCTGCGTATTTCATACTTTGCACTGCATTGCATCATGTTACACCTCAAATGTAAGTGAAAATGGTTCGTTTGTCTAAAAATTGAGCAATTGTACTACGATAATCGGATAACCAATCAACTAACAGTAAACAACTCATACAAAACACTGCTTTGAACAAATAACAACCCATACTCTACTAGGGATTGATCTGCATACAGCTCATAACACAGCTCTCGGTTCATTCTGCACACAGCAAACCCTGAACAAATAACCCAATCTGACAAGACGGATCAGAAGACTGAAACGGTTGAAGTCGAACACACCCGGATGTCCCAAATTTCCTTTTCTTCTCTGCTTCGCACGGATGCAGGAGAATGGCACAGCATCTGAGCACAAACGATTTTTTGAAATAAGAAGGGTTTTCAACGGGGTATCGAGCCTACCACAGAAACAGCGAGACAGACTCAAACGGAGAAAGAAAAGAAGACATGACTTAACACAACGAGACGCGCTGGAGAAGACTCAAAGCCGAAACTCGAAATCGACAAATCAAAAGACACGACACACGGACATGTTTTACACAAGGGGAGACCTCGAAATCTCGGGGAGCCAGTTTCTTCGGGTATTGTTTCCCACCCTTTCTGATTTGTGATTCTCACATCACTCGGCCCTCAGGCTCGGTTTTTCTCTCAAAACCCTCTTGCTCACTTTTCTCTCTGCTTACACCTCTCTATTCTTTATTCTCTCATTTTTCAATCCCTCCCCGGAGTGATTGATGGATGAATAGGAAGTCACAGGTGCACGCCTAACACTGTTAGCTCGCGGCTATTCCTCACAGCGGATAAAGTGCTTTTCTGGCAGGTATGTTGACGGGGGAAAGACAGAAGACCTGACTCAACTGTGCCCCTAGTCCGTCACTTTGACCATTTTTGACGTTTTCTAAAACAGTTTTGATCAAAATGAGAGTTGGATTAACACACTTATTCAATTTTTGATTTGAAAATCACGCGAATCAGGCTGTGCGCACTGAAAATTCTCCTTCTGGGTCCAAACATGGTTCTATTTTGAAAATGAAACAGTTTTCGAGAAAATAAGTCAACCTCAGTGAAAATTTTCAGAAACTATTTTTGCAAACAATCAACGCTCGACGAGCACAGAACTTACCCTCGATATATGCAACCTCGGACCGCAGGCAATGGAAAATTGCCCCTGGCTTAAAGGAGGATAAGGCAACGGAAAGTTGCCCCTGGTTTGGAAGGCAACTCAGGGCAACTTATGGCACTGTATGGCAACGGAAAGTTGCCCCTTGTTTGGATGATGCCGCGGCACATTGTAAGCCAGTCCTTGTTGACGACGATCGGACCCTCGAAGGCGGAGGAGACGGAGACGTTTGAATCAATATATGGACACAGTCACCTGGAAGGTGTTGGCGGTTTGGGCTTCAAGAGGAAGTTAATCACGTAGCTCCCAGGTTGCTGCAGTCGAGGCGTTGGATTCAGAGGAGGCAAAAGTGATCAAAACCATGACATGGACTGAGACGCTATGGAAGCGTTGGGGGCTGGACTTCAAGATGAAGTTGCCTACGTATCCCAAACATGGGAATCAAGCCTTACGTAGTTCCGGTTAAGGTACACTCGGGTATTTTAACCTTCACTGTTTAGGCTCTAATTTTTGCCAAGGCGCCCAATGCGGGTTTTCGACCTTGCGAGCTTCTTTTCTTTCTCTTTTCTTTTCTTTTCTTTTCTTTCGTATTTTCATTTCTTTTTTTGCTATTTTTTCTCTTCTCTTTTTTTTTGGTTTCTTTTTGTATTTTTTTTTGCTTTTCTTTTCTTTGCTCTAACTTTTGCCTGGACCGCCCTTCCGGGTTTTCGGCCTAGCGAGCCTCTCAAAGGGTTAAAGTGTAGCAAGCCCATGCCAAATGGTTTTGAGATTGAGGCCTTTCTGTATCCAAGAGAATGACTGTTGTATTGATTCGCGGGAAAGTCCATCACGGTTGCTTCATGAGCCTTGCTGGTGGGATCTGATCTCCCCAATCTGGCTTCGATGCCTCTTGCTCGAGGGCTGCTTCAAAGTGAGCCACACAGGCGTTTCATGGCACCGTTGAACGTTCTGAACGGATTCCAGTTCACAACAGATAAATCGGATCTTGAGGCCGAGAACGATCCTGGGCTACACAATCTCAAGAGCGATTCCACACAAGTCTTCGCGAGACTGCACAAAATATTTTGTTTTTGAAAGTTTTTAAGAAAGCGACAAATCGCTCGTGCTGAAGATAGTGTGGAACCAGTCTGACTCAACCAGGATCCTTCTCAGTACTCACACCGACAAGCATGATTTCATTCATGAAAAGCTTAGCATGCGTTTCTTTCTCTCAAAATGATCAAAATTTTGCAAAACCTGAGGAATTACTTCCTCTTCGTTTTCATCACCGCAGTGTTTAAAAAGGGTTTTATGAAAAGCTTAGGTCATCATAACAATGTTCAAGGCACGAGAGAGCAGGCGATACGCACTGTCGTTCCATTCACACCCTTTGGCATGGCAACTTAAATAGCAACGAATACGGCACATGATAGCCACGGCTATTTCATTCAGATTTGTTGGCATAACTGGCTCCCTGACAGAAACAGACTCAAAAAGCAAAAACAACTGTTTATAAGATAAAACGGTGTTTGAGGCAACAACCCCGAAATCACCATGGTATTCTATGCAAGAGGGACTGACTCATTACAATTAGAGAGACCCTTAAGCAAAAGGAATGTCTCAAAACAATGAGACAGGCTCAAGACGAAACAGAAGACTGACTCGACACCCAAGTCAGATTTTACAGAATTAATAGATGCCCAAAAATGCGTGCCAAACGCCACATCCAAAAATGCGCCAAGCATTGCCCACAGGCGGTTCACCTTCTGATTACATACTCGCAGTATCTGTGTCCTCAAAATCCAAGAACTCTGTAGTGACTGACTTGGCCGAGGTGGGTGGGAGGATAACCTCGTTGTCAATCAGATCCTGCACCTCGTGACGGAGGCGAAAACAATTGTCAGTGGCATGGCCTGTCTGCTGATGGTACGCACAGTACAGAGAAGCATCATGTGCGGCAGGGAGATTCTTCGGTAGGGGTCGGGCTCCAAGGGTTTGAGATGCCCCTTTTTGGCCAAAATCAACAGTGCCCTAGACAAAGGCATGTAAAGAGGTGGAAGACCCTGTGCCCTCGGGGCAGATACTTCGGGGCCTGAGCACTTTTGCTAGATGCACTAGCGAACGGATCGGTGGGGGTGGCCTTGGATTTCTGATCCCTCCCGGATGCAAGATTGGGAGCGGGAAGAACTGTTTTGGCATGACGGGGCCTATCCCGATTCTCTGATTGACTGGAACTACCCTCAGGCGGAGTGGGGAAAGCACCCTCCACAGCTTTTGTCACAACTGCAGATATCTGTTGCTTGTTCATTCCCCTGGCTTTCAAAGCTTCTACTGCCCACAGCAGTTGTCCGATAGGGTCGGCATCTGTCTTCATCTTGCCTTTATCTCTGGCCTCGGCCTGATCTAGAGTTTGGTTTGCTGCATCGTTACCATAACTGGAGGTCATCTCCGGTTGGTTGAGTTCAATCACAATTCGTCCCAGTAACGGGGGCTCCTGGGGTATGAAGCCTCCGACATATGGTGCGGCTGGCGGCGAAACTGACATTCCATAGGCGAGATCCGTCACGGATCTTTGAAGATCACCTATCATTCCCATTAGTTCAAATGTAGTGGGCTCGCGAGCCTGATATAGCTGAGGGGCCCAAACTGGGTGCGCGGCCGGCGATCTGGGCGGATGCGGCATGTCAACGGTAGTCTCATCATGTAGGGTGATTCCTTGATCCAACGCGGCCGTCATGACCACGATTTCTTCTGAATTCTGCGTCATGCTAAGTCCTGCCGCAGCAAGGAGAAGACACTAACTGTTCTGGATCGACCCTCTGAATCTCTGAACTGAAACAGAAAACAAACAGTATTTCAGCCCCAGACAGATCAAGCGCGGGTGTAGCCGGATAACCGTACTCTACTACTGATCACTGTTCCCCAGAATCACTATTCAAAGCTGAACTGATACCCGCAGATGCAACTGATTCTCAACAACACTGATACTGGTGCCCTCAAGCCGGATACCCAAACTTGCAAACTGATATATGCGTTCCCTGCAGAGATACATTCTAAAAGCACATAACAGGTAGAAGAGAGCCAATACACCCCTATGTTTGGGGTAGGGTTTCCCTGTCCTATTTTGTCAGGAGCTAGGGTTTCACTATGCACACAGCGGTTTCAAACAACCTAAAATCGGGTAAGCCACCTGTCCTAGTTTGGAATGGTCACTATGGATTCCGATATGCACTAGGTCGAATGGTCAAAAAGGGGTGCCCCGGTAAAATCGGAGTTTGTGTTCCCATGCTGTCAGAGCCCATAACCGGTCAGCCTTATGGTCATGCCTTGACAAGACAAGCCTCCGGCAAACCGTTCAGGAATGGTAGATGGCAAACACGGTGTCCTAGGCGCACCAATGCAAATGCAATGCAAAGAGACACATAAATGTAGTCAAAACAGGATATCACGAGTTCGAGTCAAGCTCTCTAAAATCCCCAGCAGAGTCGCCAGAAACTGTAGATGTCCCCGAACGCCCCGGGAGGGTTAAGTCCCGTTCCGTTCACTTGGGTTCACTACAGTTCGGACCCAAATTGTCACGGTTCTTAATCTGAACCAAAGAGTCCAACTCTGGCAAATCGTTTTGAAGAAAAACAGATTTTTGAAAAGTAGTGCCAAACATGGACTGCTTTGCCAGATTACAGAGTCGCCACCTATATTTTTTATGGAGGAATTTAGGAAACCCTGACTCGGTGCCAAAGGCCACGTGTCCGTCATCACAAATGTCTTGGCTCGGGAGCTTGGGTACGATCGGGGAAGGTCAGCTATGAGCACCCCCTTTCGCCCGGTCCGAAGACCGGCCTCTACTAACCGTGATATCCGATTTTGAAAACATTATGCGTTCTTATCCCAATTATTAACCTAGAATTACTATGTTGTGCGCACGGCAAACAAGTATAGACTAGATTGCCTAATTTGGAAACAAACATTGCATGTCCGTTTGTTTTGAAAATGTTTCGGCATTTGCTACTCACAAGTAGGCTAAAACACGGATTTCAATGAGTTGTTCCAACTCAGGCAATCCAACCTTCACCCACAGGCATTCAAACAGTAATATCACATAAGCATTTAGCCGCATGGCAATCATACTGTGATGTTAGCATTCACACGCATGCGATGTGCTAAAGCATAAAATACTCACATCGTACTCCGTGCCAAAACAGTAAACTAGTTAGCAAACATGCATGCCCTAGTTCATGTTAGAGTGACTAATGCATCGCATACAGAGTGTGATTAGGATAGGCTCGGCTAACCCTAAAATGGCATGTGAAATGCGACCATTCGATGCACGTATTCAAGTTGGAAATTGAAGATACAATGCGGTTTGTATGATGTACCGAGCCCAGTGCATGTAAACAAATGCATGGATGCACGCATGCATTGCATAAGGTATGCTAAAATAAGTATGCCTTAATCTACCATCGTAAGCAGGTAAATAAAAGGGAAGAAAGAAATGGGGATTGGAAGACATACACCCACTCACACACACTTATTACAACTTTGCCCTCACTCGGAGGGACCAAAAGAATATACAAATTAACTAGTTACGCAAGCTAATTAAAATATTACAAATTTCACTAAATTAATCAAATAAATTAATTAATCTAATTAAAAGCAGTGAACCGCCTCGGGATGAGGACCGGATGCAACACGCGCTCGGGACTGGCTCGGAACCGCACTTCCATGCATGGATTGCCTCTGTTTCCTCTGCTATACTCCCCTGAAGACTTTCAAAATCTCAGGAATACTTCCTTGGGAACTGGAGATCATCACCGGCTGCACAGAACTTCCACCGGTAGTGGATTGAGCTCATCGGCACTGAATTTATCCATCGGCTGCAAAATGACTGCCGGTCGGCACTAAACACTGCCGGCCGGCACAAAACACCTGCAGAACCTGCAACCCACAGCAGCAGAGGACAACAACATGCATGGCAATGTGATTCAAGGCATTTATGCACTATACACACCCCTTATCATGTTATTGACTCAAAGGGGCATGTGCCTCGATTCCCGGACCACCAATCGCGCATTTCCATGCATGATGGCCCTAAGGACCAAGAGTGCAACTTTGATTTCAAATGCATGCAATGCAAACAAGCAAGCAAGGGTACTCAACCTCCATCACACTTTACTTCAAGAGGCCAAATGTGCACAATACAAATGCAACCCTAAACATGTCAAATAGGCATGCAACATGGACTATGCAATATGTTCATGCAAAGGGTTCAAGCAAGCATGCAAGATAAGCATGCAAACCAATGGAAGGATGGTCTTATAAATGAATTAAGCAACTCAAATAGTCCTAAAATCAGTGGCCAAAATGCTAAGTCAAGAGGGCCAAACACACATGCACACATGCACAAGTTAAGGCACCAACACTTAAGCACAATTAAGCAACTCTTAAACACATCTAAGAGGCACAAACATGGACTATTAGCATACATGGAAAGCTCTGAAATTCATGCAAAACATGGTGCCAAACCAACTAACAAAGCAAGCCAAACAAGGCATACAAATGGTTCAAGCATTAAGGCAAGCCCATGAGGCTTTGAACCACACCTAGTACAACCACACGTGGCAATACTTAAACACTTAAGAACAGAGTTTTAACACATAAAACTAAGCCTAAAGGACCACCTAGATGGCATCTAGATGACATGAATTAAAAGGCATGCATTAAGGCCAAGACATGGAGCATTTAACACATGCTTTCAAAGCATTAAAGAGACAACTAAGGCAAGCATACAAGCACACCAAAGGGACTGAAATAGCATTTTAAATGGTTCCAAACCATCAAAATGAGGTAAGCAACACATGCTACACATGCATGCTCAAAGGCTAGCAAGCCTAAAATGCAAAGGGGCTATATAATGCATGCGAAGATCAACCCAAATGACTATGGACAGAGCTAAAACATGGCAAAATAAGCACAAAACATTCACAAATCTAAGCCTAAAGCATGCTCAAATTAGGGCTAACAACCTATGGCCTGTTAAGGCAATACAAGGCATTACATGGCAACTATGCTAAGCATGCATAAGGGACCAAAACCAACTTAAGATCATGTTATATCATGGCAATATAAGCATGAAAAACAAACCAAACATGCTCAACACACACTCAAGCAAAAACTCCCTCAAGAAGCCAAATCTTGTCCTTTCCAAGGACATCAAGGAGAGGGGGTGGCCCTCCCCTTTTGGAGACTTCAAGGCACCATCTCCACCACTGAAATCCCTCAAGATTTCAGTGGTGGAGAGGTCCAAGCACCAAAGTCTCGGATCTCTCACAAAATCGCACAAAAAGGGCCCTTTTCAAGGCCTAAGGGTGGTCAAACCTACCCAAACCACCAAACACTCTTAATAAACAATAAAGAGGCTTAAAAAACAGAACTTTTATGTGTTAAAGACTAAGCACAAAAACAGTTCAAAACTAGGCAAAAATGGAGTGCAAGAATGGGGTAAAAAGAGCTAGTTTCTTACCCTTGATGACCACCTTCACAAAGGTTCATGTGTTGGTTCCCTTGAACACCAAACCAGCTCCAAAGCTCCAAAACAAACCTCTGGACCCTCAAGAACTCAAGGAAGGTGAAACACTAGGTGTTGGTGAACAAAAGTATGACACAAACACCTAGTGTACAAAACAAGAGGGAAGAAGAGAGATAGAAAGTGTACCTATCTTAACCCTAAAAACCAGAGCTTGGTCTGTCTAAAATGTCTAAAATTTTGTAACCTTAAGCCAAGAAGAGGAGTGGTCCTCTTATAGGCAAGCAAAGCTTGCAAAGCTTACAAGCTAAGCTAACTAAGAGGGTCATCCCTCCATACACGTGTATGGAGGGGAACCAAAACTATACAGCTGTCTGAAAATATCTCAAAGCAACTGCACAGTGTCCGGCCGGCAAAGAGTGTCATTTTGACAAAACTTAGTGCCGGTCGGCACAAAAGAGTGCCGGTCGGCACAATAAAGTGCCAATGGCAACACCAGCCAGCCGGTGGCCTCTAGCCAGTGCCGGTGGTGTGTGGGGATGCCTCACAAAGCATTCCCTGCCCTTCCAAGGCAAAACACAAGTGTTTGGTGCAAAACCGAACACAAAACGATTGAGTTCGGAAGTCCTGAGGCAAGGCGCGCGAGCCGAGAACTCCGGGAACTCCAAACGAACGCAGACATGGATAATCACCGAGCGTTCAAGCGGTGACGTCCAAGTCTGAGGACGGTCAAAAATGGGGTGTCTACAAACAAGCTTGAGTCTTGAAAGAAATCCCTCCATACACGTGTATGGAGGATGAGAATTGTGCACACCAGCTTTCATAGCTGGCAGAAAATATCTGCAAAAAGCAGATGGAAAGGTCTCGGCTCAAAAATATGGCCGATCGACCAAAAGTAGTGTCGATCGACCAAAAAAGTGCCGATCGGCCAACACTTATGGCCGATAGCAAGAAAACATGGCCGATGGCATCATGCCTTAGCCAATGGGTTGAGGGGATGGCCAACAAGCCACCCTCTTCCCTCATAAACAAAACCACAAGTCCTTGGTCCACAACCAAGCACAAAATAGATAAGTTGAGAGATCCTGAGGCAAGGCGCGCGGCCGAGACCTTTGGGAACTCAAAACGAACACGAGCATGGATGATCATCGAGTGTTCAAATGATGACGTCCAAGTCTTGAGGACGGTCAAAAATGGGGTGTCTACAGGTACCTACTGCTACCAGGTTATGCTGTTTGGTTTGAAAAATGCTGGAGCTACCTATCAGAGGGTTGCGACCACCATTCTGCATGATATGATCCATAAAGAGGTCGAGGTGTACGTGGATGACATGATTGTCAAGTCCAAAAAATGAGAGGGCCACTACATTGCCTTCAAGAAATTCTTTCAACAGATTAGGGAATACAGATTGAGGTTTAACCTGCAGAAATGCACCTTCTGTGTAACGGCAAGAAAAATGCTGGCTTTCTGATCACGCAGAGGGGCATTGAAGTAGATCCTTCCAAAATCAAGGCCATCCTAGAAATGCCACCACCAAGGACTGAAAAAGAGATGCAAGGCTTTCTGGGTAAAGTGCAATTCATAAGATGGTTTATTTCCAAATTAACCTTGACTTGTGAACCACTATTTGGTCTCTTGAAGAAAGGGAAGAAATTTTGATGGGATGATCGATGTCAATTCGCCTTTGACTAGGTTAAGCAATACCTCTAGAATTCACCTATGTTGTCGCCGCCAGAGCTAGGGAAGCCTTTGATTCTGTACTTGTCAGTAACAGACACAACCATGGGATGCATTCTCGCTCAGGAATTTGAAGACAGAGTGGAGAAAACCATCTACTACTTGAGCAAGAAAATGTTGGATTACGAAACCCGCATACTCCGTTGGAGAAAGCCTGCCTAGCCTTAGTATGGGCTACTAGGAAGTTGAGGCACTAATTGTTAGCTCACTCTGTAATCCTAGTTTCCAGATTAGATCCCACCAAATATATCTTTGAGAAACCGGCGCTTACGGGTAGGCTAGCTCGTTAGTTGTTCATTCTCTCTGAATTTCATCTTAAATATGTCAGTCACAAGTCAGTCAAGGGAAGAGCTGTAGCGGAGTTCCTGGCAGACTACCCGGTAGAAGGAGATGATGCAGTGGAATACTTGTTCCTAGATGAAGCCATTTTACAAGTTGAGGAGGAAACTTGGACGATGTACTTTGACGGAGTGTCTAATCAGTACAGTTATAGGATAGGTGTGTTGCTGATAGCACCCGACAATTTCCATATACCTTTAGCTTTCAAACTCTGGTTCAAGATATCCAATAATATAGCAGAATATGAGACGTGTATTGCTAGTTTAGAAGCCGCCCTGGAACTAGGAGCAATAAGATTGGATGTTATCGGGGAGTCGAACTTAGCTGTTTCTCAAGCAAATGGAGACTGGAAAGTCAAAGAAGAGAAGATGAAGGTTTACCATCAGACCATAGATATTATGATTCCTAGGTTTGAAAAGCTAACTTTCAAGCATCTACTGAAAGAGAACAACAGGTTCACTGATACTTTAGCAACTCTATCTTCTATGGTAGACATCCCACTTGGAGTTCGGATGCATCTGATTATCATCAAGCAGAAATACACGCCGGCTTATGAAACCATTGTCGCGATAGATGAAGTGCAATACAAAAACCCCTGGTATTACGATATTTGGAACTAGATATACCCACCGGGGACAAATGCCAAGGACAAACGGGGAATATGGCGAATAGCCATCCAATTTATCATCTGCGGGGGTAAGTTGTATAAAAGAGGTCATCTGGGAATGCATAAGTTGTGTATGGAAGAAGAGGAATCGAAGCGCCTCATGGAGGCTATCCAAAGTGGAGAATGCAAGGTGCATATGAATGGTGTGATGCTAGCATGGAAGATTCTCAAGCAAGGTTACTACTGGTCCACCACGGTGGAGGATTGTGTTGGTTTTGTACGGCGATGCCATAAATGTCAAATTCATGCCAATCGCATGAATATTCTGCCGTCAAAGCTGTACAACATGACTTCTCCATGGTTTTTCTTAGTCTGGGAAATCGACGTTATCGGTGCAGTCACGCCAAAAGGGTCGAATGGGCATGAATATATCTTGGTGGCGACTGATTACTTTACAAAGTGGATGGAAGCTCAATCCTATGTAGTGTTAAAGGCATTGCATATGGCTAAGTTTATCAGAAAAAATATCATTTGTCGGTACGGAGTTCTGAACGAGATCATAATAGATAATAGCTCCCACTTCAAGAAAGAGGTGATAGACTTGCTGGACAAATATAATGTGGCTTTTCATAAGTCATCTACATACAGGCTGCAAACTAATGGAGTTGTTGAAGCCGCCAACAAGAACATCAAGAAAATCTTGCAAAAGATGGTTGAGACTTACAAGGATTGGCCGAATAAATTGCCTTTCGCACTCTGGGGCTATAGAACATTGATCTAGACATCTACAAGGGCAACCCCTTATTCTCTCGCCTATGGGATGGAGGGTGTTTTTCCAATTGAAATTGAAGTCCTGTCACTGCGAGTTATGGCCGAGTGTCAGATAGCAGAGGTGGACTGGCAACAGAGCAGATTTGAGGAGTTAATGCAGTTTGATGAGAGGAGGCTGAAAGCATTGTATCTTGTTCAGGTCTACTAGCGCAGAATTGCTAGGGCTTTTTACAAGAAAGTTAAGTCCTTAAATCTCAAGGAGGGGGACATGGTGCTGAAAGACAACTGAGCTCCCATCCATGACCCTAAGGACAAGGTCAGACCCAATTAGACTGGTCCTTACATCATCAAAGCTATTTGGTCAGGAAAAACGATTATTCTCATGGACCTAGATGGCCTGGAATTTTCACAACTGATCAACAATGACAAGTTGAAGAAATACTATCCTTGAGAGGTTCGCTAGGCTGAAAACCCGAAAGGGCGACCTAGGCAAATGTTAGAGCATGAAAAATTAGAAACAAAGAAAAACTGAGCTTGTAAGGTTGAAAACCCTAAAGGGCGACTTTGGCAAAAGTTAGAGCGCAAAAGGAGAGAATTAATACTCAAGTGAACCTGAACCGAACTACGTAAGGCCTGATTCCCATCTTTGGGATATGTAGGTAGCTTCATCCTGAAGTTCAGCCGTAATACATCCAACTCAACTATCCTGTCCATGTGTCTAATTAGGTCATCTTTGTCCATCATCTGAGAGTTCGGTTGTGATCTTTATTCTGGGAAGAAGAGCTGGTTACAATGCAAAACAATAATGTTATTAAATCAGGGGCAGTTATGATCTTTTGATTCAGGGTTGTACATCTTGAGGACTGATTCTGTGTATCTCAAGTAGTGATCACTTTCGAAAATGGTTTTGGAAAGTTTTAATAAAAGTTGATTTTGTTCAAAATTTTACCTTTTACAACTTAGACCATTTTTGGACTAAAAGGAAAATTTTTAGTACTCGCAACTTTAATTCCTTTGATTTCAAACATAAAGTTCTCCAACTCTCTGATACAAATCAAAGTTGCTTTTACATCATAAAATTTGAAAAGAAAGGTCAAAGCAATAAACTAGTGGCATAGGCGAGTTAGGTGCTCTTGTGTCCTCTGCTCATGCTTGAGGAAGCTTCTGAAGCCAAAGTGGGCCCGATTTGTGCCTCATCCTTAAGCCAAGCCAAGCACTCATCAGAAAGGGCATAACTGAAACTAGAGGCAGGGGCTAGAAGCTCTCTCCTCCTCTAAGCAGTGAGATACCTAGCCAAGTGTGAAGCACAAATTGGGAATGAAGCTGGCTATTCTACCCTCTCCTCTGGGCAGGTCTGATCATACCCAAACTGGCGTCTGCACCGGAAGGGAAAGTAGAACACGCAGTGCGTGAGGCCAATCAACTGTATGCCAGGTTGCCGAGTCATGTTGTAACTCATCTTAGTCAGATGAAGCCAGGGGTAGCACCAAGCTATGCCAGCTGTAGACCTGCTGCACATCTAGTTGCACCACCACCCTCGTTGGGAAAATCAACTAGCCAGTGGTGAAAGAAATAAGCTCGAGCTGAGTACTCGGGGCATGAGTCTACCACCTTCAGCTTATCCATGAGCCATACCTAGGAAGGGATGAAAAATAAGAGAGATTAAAGAATAGAAAGATGCACATGGAGAGAAAAGTAAAGAAAGGGCTTTGAGAGAAAAATATATCTTGAGTGTCGAGTGATGTGAGAAACACATATGAGAAAGGGTGGAAAACAATGCCTGAAAAAGTAGTGGACTCCCCGTAAACCTAGTGGTGTCTCACCGATGAAAATCATCTAAGCCCATCAGGGTCTCGGCCAGCGCCAAACCGATACAACTCTTACCTTCTTTTAGACATTTGGCCACTTCGATCAACCGTATGCTGGTTCCGCCAAAACTAGGGGCAAGAAGAAAATGCGCAAGCATACATAAACAAAGGGCACGTTGCCGAAAACCTCGCCAGAGGAGGTCGCCCCTATTATCGATGTCAGAAAATCGATGAATCAAGCTGGGTATGTCTAGCTGTCCGTCATGGGCTAAAGATCGAGCTTCGTGTAAAGTGAGCCCACACATTCATCCCAAAGCTTGGGCGTGGCCAAAACTAAGGTATGACTTTCTCATTGCACCAGGTTTCCATCAATGCTCGAAATTCTTCAAGAGTCGGGCACATTTCTTGTGTTCCGAAGTGAAATACATGCGTAATTGGGTCCCAGCATTGGGAAGCGACATGGAGGAACAGAAAGCAAAGTGGAGTATGGCTCAACGAAAAAAGTGCATTTATGCCGAAACCCCAGAAATTTAACTTTTCTATGCTGTCTAAAGTAGCTATTCAATCCGTGAGCTTTTCAACAAGAAATATCTTTATTTGTAGAAAAAAAAACAACTAAAATGAGGTTCTGGAAGAGAAATCATGGAGGAGGACCTTTTATAGAAGGTAAGGCTGTGAGTGGAGGCTAGATGTCAACAATCTGGTGATCCTTACATTTGTGGCCGACAACCCATCTTTTGTGGCTGGCAACCCTCCTTTCTAGCCTGTAGTCCACTTGTGTGCTGGGCAGTGTTGGTAGCCTGGTTTTTGTCTTGATTTTTGTGTTTTGAGGTCTTGTTTTGAGTTTTTTGGTCTTAGCAAGTGTGCATATTTGTGTTTGAGTTATTTTTGCTTTGCTTATTAAGTTGTATTTTGTATTTTGGTCGTTGGTTGTCTCATTACCCGATTAAGAACATCATGCCAATGTAAGTTTTAATTTTCAAATTCAATTCCATTTTCATTTTCAAGCAAATATAGTGCTCATGATGCAAAATAATAACACTTTTCATAAAACTGTGAGGTTTTATTCTGATCATGGTTTTTACAAAAGAGGAGTACAAGTTTCAAGAGCAAAAGTAAAACCTATTTGAAACTATACATTTGCTATGCTACCAACAAAAAGAAACTAAGCAAAAAGTACAAAAATCGGTGCCAGTCATCTCAAGCTCGAGAGGCCCTCTTCGTCCTCTTCCTCGAAGATGACTCGAGGGCATTATCTTCATCAACAACGCTGTCAGAATGAGACTTTGAACTAGAGCCGGTATCATCTCCGCTCCCTAACCCTGAGCTAGCATCATCATCTCTATTCTCAGATGACTTAGAATGTCGACTCGCTGCCTCCTCGGAGTCGTTAGTCTTATCATCATCATTGCTTAAAAGGGCTCTAAGGGATTGCTCCGGCCTTGGGTAGCCCTATCCCTGCCTCGATCGCAGCGTACATCTCGACCATATGTTGGGGCCTACCTCTCTCTCTCCTCCCTGCTGTTGGGAGGAGGTGCTACCGGTGTTGGTGCTGCTGCTGCCACTGGTGCCCTCTGTATAGATGGAATCTAGAAAAATAGTTGTCAACATATCAACTACAGTGTGTGTATCAAATACATGCATAGTACACAAAATGAGTGTCATGTAGAAACCAGATACAATATGAATACAATGTGTGAGTACAGTGTGTGAGTACAGTGTGCCAATGCAGTGTATCAGTGCAGCTTGGGAAAGACTACAATTGAGGTGCCAATGTATTAGTGGAAATATGATAGTGTGGTGCACAACAGAGTTAGTAATGAAATGCATGCTGAAATGGAGGAAATTACCTGAATACTATAGAGACCAAGCAACGTCTCTCTCCTCTGCACTATACCAATCAGAGAGGCAACTAGCTCGAAGAGGCTCTTTGTTTACTCTGTAGGTGCCTGCAAGTGCATTGAATTGATCAATATCTGGAATAAACATATCTGAAATGAAAATGTGGGCTACAAATTGTAAAGTGTGGTCCATACTTGAGGTGCGCCTTGAGCTTTGACATACTCGTGCCCTATCTCTGCCGGCTTGATCGGAATCTGGTAGGCTATCTCGGTTGATCGCCAATATGTGAGTGTAATGGGAACCTCCGGCCAACCGGTCATCTGCCTAACAGGAAGGGCCCCTCTAGTATGGGCCCTGGTCGCCTAAGTCGCCTCACTCGCTACAGGAGCTCCTGCTCCCTCGCTTGTGCGAATGCCCGTTAGAGGGGGGCATAAGATGAGTCAGGATGAATGTCACGTAGTCACCCTCTACTTTGAAGAAGTCAGCGTCTAGGCCCACCATGAACTGGATGATTGCATCAACTAGCAGGCTATCTGCTGTCCTCATGTACGTTGGGGGTGGCATCGGAACAACTGGATCAGGCGAGCCCACAGTCTAGCTTATAAATCGCTTGCTCAGAAACCATGCTCAGCAGACTGGGCCCTCCAACAAAATCCGAAAGCGAGATGTGGCTAGAGCGGGAATGGAAGCATAAACCCACAACTGCAAGGAGAGGGCAGTGGTGTTAATGCATGAACAGATATGAAACAGAAAGTGCAAAGCATAAAGCACAATGCATGAACAGATATTAAAGCTAAAAGTGCAAAGCAGAAAGCCTAGTTTTGAACAGATATTAAAACAGAAAGTCCAAAGCAGAAAGCACAAGTTTTAAATAGATATGAAACAAGAAGTGCAAAGCAGAAAGCACAATGCATGAACAGATATTAAAGCAGAAAGTGTAAAGCAGAAAGCATAAGTTTTGAATAGATATTAAAACAAAAAGTGCAAAGCAGAAAGCACAAGTTTTGAACAGATATTGAACAAAAAGTACAAAATCATAAAGGTGTGGTGCATACCTCCTAGGCTCTTCAGTAGCCTCCAACTCACTCTCCCCTCATCCGGGAAGTGGAGCTCATGTAGCTATAGAGGGTGGCGAGGCCAACTTTGCCCCAATCATAAAATTGCACCCGAAGCAGTGTCACCAGGGCGCTCAACAGATATAAGCCTATGGTGTTTCACCTGTTCGAAAACAAGGTGGTACCGAAGAGAAACATCAAGAAGCCTTAAGCATACTGCTCCATTTCCTCTGGTGTCTTGGGCTCACTCCCGCAGAACTGCTCGACAAACCAACTATACCTCACCATCGCTAGTCTGTATAGAGGTGGGCGTGCTCCCAGTATGTGGATCCAAGTAGCCTCTCACTCGCCCATATCTGTATCGAATGGGATTGGATCCCCCTACTCCTAAACCTGTGAGCATGGTGAAGTCGTAGGGAGTCATCGTCATCTCCCCGGCAGAAGAGAGGTGGAAAGAGTTGGTGGTGTCCTACCACCTCTCTACCAACGCCCCAAGAGGAGTCCGGCTCGCTATGTTCCGTGAGAGCCCGGAGCAGAATAGGCCAAAGCCGGCCTTGTCAATAATGTCGTGGACCCTAGCGAGGAGCTCATCATACCAGTCTCTCGCTGTCGTCGCTCCATATCCCCTATAAGAGCGAGAGTCTCCCTATGGTAGAGAAAAGGTGAATCAGATGAAAGGCAGTGATAAAAGAGCATTCAAATAAAAGGTAGTGCAAGAAATGCAGTTAAAGGGAAGGCATGAATGCATGAAAATAGAGTTCATACCTCGATAGCGCTGGAAGACAGGTAGGAGTCCAGTTCCCTCAGTAGGTGGTCCTCTAGCATGCCACAAGTGAAGTCACTGAAACTCCTGATGCCTCTAGGAGGTAGTATATGTGTACGAGGATGATACGTCATTGGATCAAAGGGCTGCACTCTCAGTGGTAATGGCTCTGGCTCTGGCTCGAACTTTAGAGCGAACTCTGCCTCAAGATTAGCCGTGATGTCCTCTGCCACCTCACCAGTCTTGGCAATCATCGGCTCCTCAACCTCGGCATGGGGTAATAATGGACGAGGAACCTCAAGAGGTGCTCCGTCATGAGGTATATCATTAGCTATCCGGAAAGTGGGTGAAAATGAAGAAAAATGGAGAAAATAGGGTAAACTTGGAAAAAGTCAACCCTGGTTGAGAGAAAATGGGAGAAAAAGTCAAAACTTGAGAAAGTTCACGAAACCCGAGAGAAACTCGATGGGAACAAGCCTAACGTGGTGAAAATGCAAGAAAAACGACGAAATCAAAATCTGATCGTTTCAAAATGTAAAGAATCAAGAGGGTTTCACGAAAAAAGTTTGCATGGGGCGTTGGAAAACGTGTATAAAGGGGGTGTTTTTGGATGTGTAGAAATGAGGAAATGAAGTGTGGAGTTGGATATTTAAAGACCCGAGGCAAAAAGACGAATCTGCCCCAATTTGTGCACGGGTGGCCGGCAAGTCCAACTGGTGGCCGGCGGTCTTTCCAGGTGGCCGGTAGGTGGCTGGTGGTCCTCACTTGTGTCCTGATGCTGTTTTGTGCCTTTGTTACCCGAGAAGTGTATGTGAGGTTCACTGTTGGGCTAGATTGATTCTAAGAGATCTCGAAACTGCATTTTGGCATGCAAGCATTCTCCATTTGCCAATATGAACGAGGTGTATCCTTATTAAACATGTTACAAAGTCTTCGAGAGGTAAATCGAAGGTTGTCACCAAATATTGTTTTTGTTCGTTTTGTCAAATTACATCTTTGTCTTCTTCTGTTAGATAGAACATGCATTTTCACATACACTTATGTTGCACGTGTGTCCTGAATCATTCATGATTCGTGCATAGAACATGCTTTCAATTTTGCATAGAATTTGCTTTTGTTTCTTACATAGAACATGCTTTCAATTAACATTATACGTTGGTTGTCTATCTTGCATGGAATATGCGTTGTGCATCTATTGCACTTGTTCACTTTGTGCATCTATCGCATTTGTTCACTTTGTGCATCTATCGCATTTGTTCACTTTGTGCATCTATCTCACTTGTTCACTATGAGCATCTATCGCACTTGTTCACTTTGTGCATCTTTCGCACTTATTCACTTTGTGCATCTATCGCACTTGTTCATTTTGTGCATTTATCGCACTTGCTCGCTTTGTGCATCTATCGCACTTGTTCACTTTGTGTATCTATCGCACTCATTCACTTCGTGCATCTATCGCACTTGCTCACTTTGTGCATTTATCGCACACGCTCATTACTCTTTGCATCTCTTGTTTGTATCTCAGGATACGTGAAGTGCGGCCCTGGATGTCTTTTATCTCGGGACACGTGAAACGTGAGCCCGAGCAATTTTTCTTGTATCTTAGGACGCATAAAGCGTGACCCTAGGCGTGTTTTATCTCGGGATGCATGAAACGCGAGCTAGAGTAGTTTTTTCCTCTATCTCAGGACGCGTAAAGCGTGGCCCTGGGTCTGTTTTATCTCAAGACGCATGAAACGCGAGCCCAAATGGTTTTTCCTCTATCTCAGGACGCGTGAAGCGCGGCCCTGGGCGTGTTTTACCTCGGGACGTGTGAAACATGAGCTCGAACAGTTTTTTCTCTATCTCAAGATGTGTGAAGCGCAGCCTTGGGCTTGTTTTATCTCGGGACGCGTGAAATACGAGCCCGAGCGATTTTTTCTCTATTTTAGGACGCGTAAAGTGCGGCCCTGGGCGTGTTTTATCTTGGGACACGTGAAACACGAGCCCGACCGGTTTTGTTTTTATCTTGGGACGCATGAAATGCGAGCGGTCAGTTTTTCTTTCTCTCGGGATCTGTGAAATGCGACCCTGAGCGGTTTTCATTTCTCTATTTCTCGAGATGCGTGAAACGGGACCTTGAGCGGTATTTTCTTTCCTCGTCTCTCGTTTTGGTATGGTTATAGTGTGTTTTAGATCTTTCTGCATGGAACCTGTGCTAGTTTTAGGCTTGAAGCTATGTTGTTATCTCGTTATTGCTTATTGCATCTGTTATTGCTTATTGCATCATCTTACATGATCATAAGTTTTCAAAATAGCCGGCTTCACAAAGTGTGTGAGTCCAGCTTCAAAGTTTTTTTCGTGCATAGCATTTGCATCTTGCCCCTAAACTACGCTGGTTTGATTCCTTACAATGGGATACATAGGCAACCCTCAGGTTCAACCAACTGTATCTTCATTTTGTTTGTTTGTTTGCCCAAGTCTTACGGCCTTATCAAAATGGGTCGTTTTTGGGCTTTGACATTCACTCACGTCATTTCATAACTTCGAGCTCTGTCAAAGAGGGGCAACTGTAGACACCCCATTTTTGACCGCTCTTAAGACTTGGGCGCCTCATGTTGATCACT
This sequence comes from Camellia japonica, assembly GCA_030407325.1. Taxonomy (NCBI): domain Eukaryota; kingdom Viridiplantae; phylum Streptophyta; class Magnoliopsida; order Ericales; family Theaceae; genus Camellia; species Camellia japonica. The sequence goes on along the minus strand of JAPPVO010004449.1, from coordinate 3,443 downwards.
CGATGATGAAAGTTACGTTTTACAAACGTTCGATTTCTTCAGCAAGAAGAGCTTCTAAATCCCAACCTTATACCCCATTTTGACCAAAACTATTTTAGACCTCAAAACCTTCTTTTTCAAAATATTTTTCCCAAAAGTTTCTATGATATTCCGAGGGTCGCATTTCGTTAAATATTGCACTCTTCGGTAAATTGAGCAAGGACAAAGTGGAAATAAATGAAAGGCAGATGAACTCTTTGAAAAAAATATTTAAAACATCTTATTTAAAGGTTTTGAGTTGAAGAAAATAGGAGGGGAGGGAAGAAAACTAGTTGGGGAAGATGGTTGAGAATGAAACCATTAAGAGAAAAATGAGCAACCTACACTGAATCAGGCATATCTTTTTGCACACTTAGACTTTATATATGATGCCACCATCATTGGAAAGTGGACTTCTGGGGCTTCAATTCAGACTCAAGAATCTCTTAAAGCCGAGTCCGGATGAAGGAGATATGCCCGTTTGAAGTTAGGCATGAATTCGATTAAGATAGAAATGAGCAACCTTCACTAAAATAGAAATATCTCTTTTCACACTTATAATTTAGATGTGAGTCTTCCACCATTGGAAATTAGACTTCTGGAGCTTCAATTCAGACTCAAGAATCACCTAAAACCGTGTCCGGATGAAGAAGATATGCTCATTTGAAGTCGGGCCTAGAAGCAGATTTTTGTGGCCAGCAGGCCACTATTTGTGGACGGCAGGCCACTTCTTCTGGCCTGCTGGCCACTTGTGTAAAGCCCAGATATTTGTTGCCAGCTGTCCCCCAAAAGCTCCAACTGTTTGTATATAGATATTTTCAACTGAGAGGTATGTTTTTCTATATATCCTTGACCTTCCCTCATGTTTTTAAGTTACGAAAAATTCCAAAGGGACCAAAACTTGAAATTCTCTCTCTATCTCTATCTTGCAATCTCTCTTTACACTTCCTAAACCAATTTTGGAGCTCTCCTTGCTAAGATTCTTGAGTCCAAATTTCAACCTTTGAGAGTGAAAGACTTATGGTTTGTGAAACAAAGTGTTATTCCTCTTCAAGAGGTATAACCTTGGCCTTCTCTACACTACTTTTTCCTCATCTTTTCTTACTGTTTTTGGACGGTTTTGGGACTGTATTTTTGGGCTAAACCTTGTGGTTTAAAGCCACCAAAGGTGAAGGGGTTAATCACCCTTCTTTGAACCTTGCTCTCTAAGCTTTTACCCTTGTGTTTCCCATTCTTTTCTCAACTTTTTTTGAGCTTTTTACCACTGAATTTTAGAGTTTTTCAGAGGCTAAAAACCATGTTTTTAAGTCGCAAAAATGGAGGGGGTAGCCTCCCCTCCTTGTGCTTGTTTACTAGCTTAACTTGCTCCATGTTTTAGCTTACTATTTTAGCCATTGTTAGCTTAATTCCAGCACTTTTTTGGACTATTTTAGCACTATTTTAGGACTATTTTTAGTTGTTCATTGCATTTGAACTTTGTATAACATGCTTGTAGTGTAATGGTCCTCATAGACTTGGTGGTTTAGGCCTTAGCCACCAGCCTATTTGAGTTTATAGTGTTTATTTCAAGCTTTCCATACTTGTATTCATATCTAATCACCTCTGCAACCTCCCTCCTTTCTTGGCTTTTTCTTTGCTTTGAAAGTTGTTTCAAGCAACTTGCTTGTTTAAGCTTGGGATTAAGGTATTGTGCTTTATGGTTTAATCCCTTTGGGGTTCATTACCAATGGCATGACACTTCTCTCATGCCTAAAACAACTCTTGGTTTGGTACTTCTTTCCATTAGAGGAATTAAAGCTCAATTTTGGACTCAATTGATTAAGGAATGGATGGTAATTAAAATTGAGTAATAAAGTTGGGACTAAAAATGGTGCAAGATAATAAGCGATTTGGTGTTCAATTGGATGTTAATTGAACAAATGGAAACTTGAGGCATTTCATACTTGATAATGATGAAATGGCTCAAGTTTCCAAGGTCAACCACTTCCCTTGATCAATCCATGATAGGGAGGAGGTTTGGGATTCTTTTATGTTTCATTTATTGAAATTGTACACCTTGGTTCATAGGCTATCATGCAATGAAATTGTATCGATTAATAGCTTGTGAATTGAGCTTGCCACTCCGTTGAGCTGTTTGATGATAAGGAGAGGTAAGGTGTACAAACATACCTTGAGAATACCCTGTTTGTGCTCTGTATGCTTTTTGTTGTAGCAGGAAGAACCAAGTTCTAGTGGTTGGCGGGCCACTCATTCTAGACAGCAGGCTACCATTTGTGGTTGGCCGGCCACTACTTCTAGCCTGCCGGCCACTTTTGTCAAATTGAGCAACAACTTTTTGGAACAAAGCAGAGCAAAGGCTAAGGTGAAAGATGTTCTAACTGTGCAACATAAATATTCTGGCAGCAAAACAGTGGGCTTTTCGGGTGGAAATCTGTGCATGCATGAGCATTCCTCGCTTTCCGGGGCTAATTAGTTAGCTTAGTTACTTATTTATGTTGTATTCATGTTGTAATTAATTAGTTAATTCTAATTTGGAATTAATTAATTAGTTAGTTCCAATTTCTAATAATTAGTTAGAATAGTTAATTAGTTATGATGTTGTAATAACTAGCTAGCATAGTTAGTTAATTCATTTTGTAATAGCTAATTAATTAGTTTAGCTAGTAAGTTTATTCGGACCCTCCTGCGTGAGGGCACAATTGTAATAATGTGTATGTCTTCCAACCCCATGCCTTTCTCCCTTTTATTTACCTGCATATGACGGGTAGTTTAGGGCATCATGTTTCGTTTAGCATCTCTCATGCCTTGTATCCATTGTCTTGCATGCACCGAGGCTCGATTCATCATTCTAACAATGCATTGTCAATTAAATACAATCTTTGAATACGTGCTTAGACCACATGTTATCAAATTGATTGATATGCCATATTAGTAGCCGAGCCTAGTAATTGCATATCACATGTGTTGCATTAGTCATATTGCATAGTTAGGATCATGCATTTTTCTAACTCTTTTATCTTTTTTGGCTTGCCTTGGAATACTAAGTGAGCTTTTCTTTGTTTTAGCATATTGCATTGTATGTTAGTGTTGCCATGTCTAGCATGCTTGCCATGAGGTTAAGTGTTTAATTGATAAATTGCTTGAATGCCTATGGATGAAGGCTAATTACTTGAATTGGAACAATTTGAGTAATGTACATATCTGATCACTTTTTGAAGTGGTACATATTCAAAATAATTTTCAAAACAAACATGAATCAAAGTGTTCCAATTTTTACAAATCAGTCTATACTTGTGTGTGTGCGCATTACATAGTAATGCTAGCCTAACTTTTGCAAATTAGTAGAGGCCGATCTTTGATCGGGCGAGCGGGGGTGCTCAATTCATGACTTTCCCCTTTCGTACATAAGTTCCCGAGCTGAGACA
>JAPPVO010004448.1:0-16985 GCA_030407325.1 Camellia japonica | reverse complement strand
ACGTGCCGTGTCCATTTTCTAAAAGTTTACGTGTCCGCGTGTCCGTGTTCGTGCTTCTTAGCCTCTAGATATCTTTTCATTGGTCGTTTTACACTCAAGGCTGGTTGGGTAGTCGGAGCCATTCAACAACAAAGATCGAGGTTGCTGCTCCATGGTGTCCAAAGATTAAGAAGGTTGACTGAGTCAAGCTGTGCTTATGGAGTAACTACAAATCATCAATATTAGGCAAACATAGGTAACGATTGTAAGTTCATTCGACTATGTCTTGTATTCTTTAATCTAATAGTGGATTTTTGCTGAGTGTTGGGACCATAGTTTTTTTTTTTTCCCTTTGGGTTTTTTTTCACGAAATATCTAGTGTTCTCATGTGATTACTTTTAATTGTGTTAACTAATTTAAAGGCTAAAATTTGAATATATAATCATAAATTTTAATTGATTAGACTATTCACCCCCTCTTTAGGCACACAATATTCAGACTCCAAATACATCAAAAAAGAATGTACACCCCCAAGAAGGAAAACATATCCAACAAATGAAGTAGAAACATTACCTGGAGATTGAGGGGGCATGTCTCTCTCCTTTTGAGTCCCAACCATTTACAATGATGAAATTGATGTAACGAATGGCTTAAACAGTGACCAAATTGCTCTAGTCTCTGCATATACACGAACCCCAAGTTACACCAACTTATCAATCAACCACTTATGAATCAAGAATTAAAACAAACATACCAACATAACAAAAGAAAATCTTTGATCAATCTATAAATTTTGCTTTTGCTGGATATTCATCTCAGGTCTATTTGTTTCCATGAAAAGCATTTTTATATGAAATTAACTTTCTAACTTGGAAGGAATAAAAACCCTTCTAGATTGTATAACATCCTTCAATTGGGAAAAAGAAAAAATCATTTCCAGCAAAACTTTAATTCAAACAATGTGTATTAGACGAACTCATTTTCCGTTTGGCACAAAAAGATAAAATACCTAAATGACAAGATATGACAACCAAATTATAATTATTTTATTTTTTCTAAAAAAATCAAAGAATTATAAAAATAAAAAAAAAATTTTTGCCCAACGAGCTAATTTAACCCGACTAATTTAACCCGACTAAATTAAGTTCGTTTGGGAAATGGATTAACTTTTTATTTTTTTTTATTTTATTATTATTTTAGCCTGAAATAAAATAAATAAAATTAAATAAAACTTAAAAAAAGCCTCATTTGAAAATAATTTTTTATTTTTTTAATTTTTTGTGAGAGAAAAAAATATAATAATTATAAGTTAAATATGATGTTTTATCTTAGACTAAAAAGGCTACGTTATATTTTATAACTAAAATAATCCCAAACACAACCCAACTCATCCCATCTTCCAAACAAAGGCAAAAACACCAAAAAGTCAAGTTAAAAACGTTGTTCCCAAATGAACCGTCAACCCAAGAGGTAAACGGTCTCAATCTATAAAATGATAGCAAATAAATAAATACTTTTAAAAAACTGGGTTTTCTTTTTTGCCGTAGATTTTTTTATTTTTTACTGTTGAGATCGTTCGACAAAGAGAATAGAGAGTGGTTTGGTGACTGGAAATAACCTGAAAATGCTTCAGGTTTCGATGACAGCTCTACTTTTCGCCGATCGCACCGACTGATTTGCTTATCTCCCCGTGGATATGCGGCTAGGGCTTTTTGTTTAGGAGTCTCCGATTTAGGATTTTGCCTATGTTTGGAAAGTCAGGTTTCAGGATTTTTTTGGGGTTAAAATAATTAAAAAAAATAAAGTAAATTTTTTAATTTAATAAAATAAAATATTACATTTAATCTATAATTATTATATTCTTTTTTTATAAAAAGGTTAAAAAATTAAAAATCTTTCCTAAATCAAATTTTTTAATCCCAGACTAAACTAATTAAAAAAATAAAAAAGATAAAAAAACAAACTTACTCCCCAAAGGAAGACATTGGTTAAAGGGTAAACTATAATTTGGTTAACAACAATGATAGGTGTCTCAAAAATTCATAGCTCGAATAGCTCGAAATAATCAAAACGACGTCATTTTGAGTGTAAAACGACATCGTTTTAACATATTTAAGTCATTTAAGCCACACAAATTCGGACCACCAAACATTTTCTTTGGTTAATTACACTTCGACCTTTTTCATGAATTTGTATACATTGATGGGAAATTACATGCGGTTGGAAGGAGAGGACAATAGTGACACGTACATGCAGTTTTTTATTTGCACTTTACAAAAAATTATGTGAATATAATTTTTTTAGAAGTGGTATGGTGGGGCTTTGTAAGAAGTAAAATAGATATATTTTTATAGTGATTGAGATAGTAAAAGTATATTGATTTATAAATTGACAAAAGTAAAATAGATATATTTTTATAGTGATTGAGATAGTAAGAGTATATTGATTTATAAATTGATTTAAATTTATTTTAAATTTTTATTGTAATACTCTTTACACTTTTCACTCTTATTAATTGACTTAAATTTATTTTAAATCTCTATTGTTTTAATTTGAATAATTAGATTTCTACACTTTTAATTCCAATTTCAATTTGATATTTCTATTCAAATTTTTGTTAATTTTTTGTATATGTACACCTTAGTTTATGTTTGAATCTTTTTCTCCACTTTCTTTCATATTTTCAAATCTATAATCTAAACATACCATTATAAGATTGACAAATGCCTTAAAATTATTAATTTTAACCTCTAATTTGAACAAAATAATCAAACTAAAAGTAGATTTAAAATGCAGAAACAAAACTTATAATTTGCGACAGTGAAAATTGGATCAAATTACGAAGGTTAAAAGTGTGATTTACCCTTGAAAGAAAGTTCAGAAATTTTGCAAGTAGGCCATTTTTATTTATGGACTCAATTTTATATTAAAATTTGGTAAAATTTACTCCAAAATACTTTTAATTTCTTGACTCAAATCTATATTAAATTAAATTTATTTAAAAACTTTTACCTATACTAAAGAAAACTATAATATTTATTCAAAATTTTCAGAGTTATTTTGTGAGCCTCAAATTTACATTTAAATTTGAGTTTGTTTATTGAAATAACTTATATCAAATAAAATTTTGAGTAAAGGCCAAAGATGGCCTTATAAGTTTTTATCGTTATGTTTTTTTAATTACATTTTCAAAATCCAAAATCCAAATTTTAAAATCTATTTGGTTTTGGATTTTCACAACATATATTTTAAAACACTTTTCAAACTCAAGTTTTGAAACCCAAACTTGCTTGGTTGAAGTTTTTACAAACAAATTTTAAATGTATATAGATTGGGTGGATATAAAAATAAAAAAAAAATTGTTCAAATTTTTAAAATATTCATAAAAATAAAAGATACTGGGTGAAAACTCTGTCGTATAAATTAGATTAGATGCATCCAAAAATTACATTTAGATTATATACATGAAACAAGTAATCAAAACTCATAACCAAATAAGTTTTGAATTCAATTTTGTAAAAAGTATTTTCAAAACTCATAACCAAATAAGTTTTCAGTTTTCAAAACTTTTTTCAAAAAATCTAAAATTGATTTCAAAACTAAACCAAATGCAGCTACACTTTTTTTGCTGAAAAAATATCATCACCATGTTTGGTTCCAAATTTTTAAGTTAATTTTCAGAATTTATTTTTTAAAATTGTTTTTGAGAAAGTGACAATTGTTTGGTTGTTGTAGTTTTCGCAAATTACAATTTCAATTTGGGTTCAATTTTTAAATTCAAAAGTTTCTCTGCTTTATTTTCGCACTACCTGTTGTCATTGTTGGTAAATAGGCCCAAAGTGAAAAAGTTCCTCCTTTGTTTCAAACGTTTCCCAAAGATAAATTCAAAAGTTTCCCTTCAAATCTTTCATTTTTTTTCAAACAAAATAGCTAGGGTCCTAGAATTTGGAGCCCATAATTGATGAGGTGTGGGTGTACATATGAAATTAATTTAAGTCATTAATGTGAAATTCTAGATAATTTATGAATTTTTATGTTTGGGTCTGCAACGTTGTTGTTTTTCAAATGGCTTGGGAAATTAGATTTTGGAGCAACCAAACAAAAACTTACTCTATTTTATTTTGATTTTCAAAATTCACTTTTAGAAAATTTTATTTTTTTGTTTTCCATATTTTTTTATTTTCATTGAATTTTTTTAATATTTTAAACAATTTTTAAAATTTTTAGACACACCTAACATAAATACACTAAAAATACCAAATAGTTCAGGCGGGTCACGTCACCCTTTGGTCCATTTAGTAAACGGAAATAGATGACAAGGGTAAAATTGATACAATTTTATATATTTTGAAAAAAAATTAAAATTATTTAAAATCTAGAAATGTAATTGATTATTGAGACGAAATTTGAAGGTAAAATGAAATTTTCTCCAATTTTAAGGTAGTTGCGTATTACAAAACAAAAAAGTTAATATAATTTTTATGCACGTACGTTAACCACGGCCGTGGGACCCCCTGTTTTTTTTTTTTTTTTTTGGCTTTACCCATACATTCTATCTGCGAGGTCATCCAGATCTGCTGCTGAGAGTTGGTCGTAAAAGTCATCCCCATCTCCCATGGGCGGTTCATCTTACCATTCTTGATTCTGTCCTTCAATTTCTGGTGACTCATGAGAAACGCCATGCTGATAGTTAGGGTATCGACTTTCTTCGACAAATGTCTCTTTGCTGAATGGATAGCCAGGGATGGCTAAATTACAATGTATCTTCTGATATCTATCTTCACAAACTAGATGTCCGGAATTTCCATTATACACTAATAGGGAGTTGCTAGCAAATTTTCTCCATTTGTTGAGCTGGTCTTTGAGTGGAAATCTTTTACATGGCCAGGGTCTCCTATTGAGAAGTGTTGGGTATCTTGAAGTTCCTCTGAGGTACATCTTATGCTTAGCTGGGTTGCACCATATTCCCTTCCATTCTGGTAGTTTGCTATCTATCAATGCTTCTATATATGGATGATATTCTTCCATTATACATAGCACCGCATGAGCAAGCTTATGTCCAAAGCTATCTGTCTGATCTGGATCTGTGAAAATTAATCTGGAGACAAAGCCGTAATCTAACAATTTTGGAGCTGTTAGATAACGTGTTTCGCCCCTGATTTCTATTTCCAATGGCTCGAATGTGGCTAAATTTATCTAGCAAAGGCAAACACTGAAGTCTAGGTTACACTGACATCTTCCAAAATATTCGGATCTCCTGTTGCATTTTTCTTCATCTAAACAGGGCTGTTCTTCATCTTCATAGGTATAGGTCCACTGATAAGCTAAGCCGGGGCAGTCAACTCTTGCTATGGAAAGGTCTTGAAGAAATTGCTGAATAATGACTAGCTCGTTATTTCTGCTATCTTCGGCTAAGGTGTAAATATAGGGTTTTAGGTCTTCTATTACTTGGCTTTTCTCACAAAGAGATCGAATGATAGAATGCTTGAAGAAATACATTCTAGCACTCAATTGGTCAAATTCCTCACTGGTGAGTTGTTTGATTTCTGGGCTAGGTAGGAGGAGGTAGGAGTTCTTTCTGGAGCTAATTTTTTAAGCTGATTGGTTAGGGTTCGAACGGTTGCTCTCAATTGTTTTTCTTCGTCTCGGAGCTGGTCTAGCTCTTCATTGACTCTTTTGCCTTTATCTATAATTTTCTTGAAATTTCTGGAAAGGCCTTCACAATGTCTGCACATCTGGAGAGGATTCTGAAAATCTGTCTGAGGATTAGAACTACTACTACTGCCTGAACTACTGCTTCCAATTATCTGGCTAACTGGAACTCCACTAGTAGCAAGGATGGTTGACCTCATCTTGCTCAATGTGTCCAGGTAATCTTTAGCTATCTGGCTAATAAAGTAACTGGTTCCTATTTGTCTTCGGGCATAGGTACTGGCTGACTCAAAGTCATAAAATCCTTTAAACTGGGGTAATGTAAAATTTTTAACTAAGGGTTCTACTTCTACCCAATCATGGTAAATACCAGACTTGGTTCCTTTAACTACTACATAGAAAAAAAACTTTTTGATAAAGGTTTATTTTGGATTTTTGAAAAATATATACTGAGAGAGTTTAGGGCTGAAAGGCGTTTAGCTGGGTGGTTCTGACTGGTCCAAAGGTTATCTAAAAGACACTGTTGAACTGGGTCTAACTCAATCCCTGTTAAAGGTCTGAATTTGGTTCTGCCTTCATGAATGGGAAGAGCAAATCCCCCAAAGTTCATGGTCTTGCTGTTCTCCATTATCTGCACAAAAATTAAACTGGTTATCTTCTTTTTCTAAATAAATTTTTCTACTTAACCAATCTGTTAACCTATTATCACTACCTTTGATATGCTCAAACTCTACTTTATATCCTTGTCCTACTATGCAGTCTAAAAATTTTGCCCATCTTCTAGTACTTAATTTACGCTCATTGAGTTTGTTATGGAATCTAACTATAGCTTCACAATCTGTTCTAATTGTAAAAGGTTTGTGCAAAAATAATCTAAATTTATTTATTGCATAAACTACTCCTAATATTTCAAAATCTAAGCTGGTCATGGTTGTATCTTTTTCTTTAAACTTTCCGGAACTGTATCTACAAATGCGTTCTTTATTTTTACTATCATACTTACTAGGTTTGGCTAATAATATTGTTCCCCATCCTAATTGACTTGCATCTGTTTCTACTATATATTCTGATTCTAAGGGAGTTGTAGGTCTGGTAGCTTTTTACAAATATCTTTAATTTTTCTAACTAAAGCTATATCTTGTTGATTAAATATTTCTGTCCTGTGGGTGTGGTTTTGCTATAAAGTGGTCCTATTATTTTACTAAGGTTAGGAATATACATTCGTGCATAATTTAAAATTCCTAAAAAAGATTGAAGTTGTTTTGTATCTTCTAATTTATCTGGATAATCTAAAATTTTCTTGACTATATGAGGTTGTAATCTAATTTTCTCATCTCCTAACTCCATTCCTAAAAATTCTATGTGAGGTTTATTTAATACCATCTTCTTTTTGCTAATTATTATTCCATTATTTATGAATTCTTCTAAGGCTATATACAAATGATCTATATGACTATTTTTATCTAGACTAAATACTAATATGTTGTCTATGTATACCAGTATAAAATTGTATTTATTAAATATACTATCCATCTTACGCTGAAATATGGAAGGTGCATTTTTTAATCCAAAAGGCATGACTAGCCATTCGTAATGTCCTTGTGGACAACAAAAGGCTGTCCATGGTATGCTTTCTTTTTCCATTTTTATCTGCCAAAATCCTGACTTGCAATCAAATTTACTAAATATTTTTGCTGTTTGTATTCTATTTATGAGTTGGTCTTTATCTGGTATATTATATTTATCATCTTCTGTATTATCGTTTAATCTTTTATAATTTATAACCATTCTAGCTTTTTCTCTTTTTATTTCTGCATGATTTCTAACCATAAATGCTGCGCTTCTATGTGGACTATTACTAGGTCTAATTACTCCTAAATCTAATAGCTCCTTAATCTGGGTTTTAAATTCTTCTATATCTGCTGGCGTATGATCTATTTGTGCTGAGGTAATCCTATAATCTCTATTTTTTATATCTAAACTGGCTAAAATTTTATTTCTCTCCCAATATTTCATGGGTTGTTCTCCTAAAATTTCTGTTGTTTTGGCTAATCTTATTATTTCATCTAAATCATTTTCTGTTCTTCTGTAAATTGGTTTTTTCTTTATTTTTCCTATTTTTGCAAAAATTAATTCTAAGTTAATTATTTCTTGAAAATCTTGTAAGTTCCAATAGTCTCCCTTATCTTCAAAATGAACCTCTTCAAAATCTTCTAACTCATAATTTTCCATATCTAATTTTTCTAAAGAAGTGTTTGCTACTTCATTAGGTATGTACGTTTGGGCTAGCTCTGGAAAAATATTCTACTTGGAAATAAAAAACTAGCGGGAACTGAATCTACTCCTATGGTACCACCACGTTTCGTACGCAATTCTGATGAATGGGCTATGGTGCTAAGGGCATAAGCTGTTGGTGTATTGACGGTTCGTTTGAAGAAGCTGATGTTGTGTTGGCTGATAAACATACCACCTTGTAAACTAAGTATGAAATTAAGTCCTAAAATGAAAGGATGATTCTGACGGGTATTTCCGATCCAAACTTGAGGTAATAGGAACCATTCTATGTGCTGATCTTGAGAACCTAGATGATGAAAACTAATCTGAGCACCATTGATGCAATGTGTGTATGTCTGTTTAATGCCATCTGCTATGCTAACTAAGGCTGGGGTTGCTAAGGCTGTGCTCCATCCTGGTGGAACTACGTGTTGTTCTATATATGATTTACTGGCTCCTGTATCTATCATGGCATCTATACTGAGGGTTTTTTCTACAATTTAATTACACAAGAAATTTCAACTAAATTTGACTTAGGTATAACAGGATAATTAAATGGTAAATAGGGTTATCTGGTTGTGTCTGAGAGTATTGACTAAAGGGTTGAGAATCAACTAGGTTGACTAATTCTAAAGAATTCATATGTTCTTCAATTAATTTATCTTTTAAAGGGTATTTAGTATGAAACTGTTCTAACTGTTGTTTGAGCTGCCGATTTTCTAATTCTAAACATTCTATGTCAAAACTAGTCTTGGTTTCTATTTCTCGTATTTGTATTTTGAGTTCTCGTACTTGTACTTCTAATTCTCTATTTGCTAGTCGTAATTCTCTACTTTCTATACTGTTATCTTCTCTGGTATTTTCTAATCTTATCTTATGTGTCATATTTAATTTTTCGAGACAAATTATACAATAAGTTATGCTGCATAATAAACATTGAGCTCTTTTATTTTTAGCTGGAAACCAATTACAATAGCTACATCTAGTAGTATCAAATCCTAGTCCTATTTGAAAATTATGTTGACATTCGGTATCTGCATTACATTCCATCATAAAGAAAGTATCTTGAGAAGGAGTTGTTCCTATTCTTGGTTAAGTTGTCCTAAAAGATTATCTATATCTGTATCACTTTCTGAATCACTATCTGAGCTTATAGCTTCTAATTGATATTCATAATTACTAACTGTAACAAGCCCGCGGGGGACCTCGCTACAGCTCGGACTCGATTTGTGTCACGGTTCTTAATCTTGAACCAAAGAGTCCAAATCCGGCAAAATCGTTTTGGAAAACAGATTTTTTTTGAAAAAAGTGTCAAACATGGACTGCTTTGCCAGATACAGAGTCGCCACCTAAATATTTTATTATGGGAAATTTAGGAAACCCTGACTCGGTGCCAAAGGCCACGTGTCCGTCATCACCAAAGTTGCCTCGGCTCGGGAACTTGGGTACGATTGGGGAAGGTCACTTCGTGAGCACCCCTGCTCGCCCGGTCAAAGACCGGCCTCTACTAACCATGATATCTTATTTTGAAAACATTGTGAGTTCTTATTCCGGTTATTAGCCTAGGTTACTATGTGATGCTCGCAGCAAATAAGTATAGACTGGGCCGCCTGAATTGGAACAAAACATTTCATGTTTGCTTGTTTGAAAAAGGTTTGATGGTGCTACCCGCAGGTAGGCTAAGACGTGGATTTGCCACCCTCAGGTGGGCTTAGAAAACATGATTTTTCCACTATCTAGTGGGCTTAAAACAAACATTTGATGAATTGCTCCAATCCAAGTAACCCAACCTTCACCCACAGGCATTCAAGGCAGTTATATCACATAAGCATATAGCCTCATGGTAAGCATGCTATTCATGGCAGTCACTCACACGCATGCAAGGATGCTAAAGCATAAAACTCACCGAGTACTCCGAGCCAAAACAGAAAACCGATTAGAAATCATGCATGATCCTAATTATACAGAAATGCCTAATGCAACGCATGCAATAATGCAACTATAGCAGGCTCGGCTATTCTAAACATGGCATGTGAAATGCTACAGCTAACACGTATTCAATTTGGATTTGAAATACAAATGCAGTTTGTATGATGCGCCGAGCCCGGTGCGTGCAAAACAGATGAATGATGCAAACATGCTGTCATACTGTATGCTAATCGAAATATGCCCTAATCTAACCATCATAAGTAGGGGTGCAAACGAGCCGAGCCGAGCCGAGCCTTGCTGGGCTCGAGCTCGGCTCGTTAAGCTATCTAGCTCGTTTATTGAGCTCGAGCTCGGCTCGATAAGGGACTGGGCTCGAGCTCGGCTCGGCTCGTTAATTTTTGTCGAACTCGAGCTCGGCTCGGCTCGATAAATTTTTTTAATATTATTTATATTATTTAAATATAAATTTTTAAATAAAAATATTATTTATATTATTTAATATATAAAAAATGCATTTATATTATTATTTATATATATATTTATATATTTTTAATATATAAATAATGTATTTATTATATAATTTAATTATAGATAAACGAGCCGAGCCTACCGAGCCGAACACAGGCGAGCTCGAGCTCGGCTCGTTAACGAAACGAGCCCAATAATCGAGCTCGAGCTCGGCTCGTTTACTAAACGAGCCGAGCCGAGCCGAGCCCTTACCGAGCCGAGCCGAGCCTGTTTACGAACAGCTCGGTTCATTTGCAGCCCTAATCATAAGCGGGTAAATAAAAGGGAAGAAAGACGTGGGGTTGGAAGACATACATCACACTCACCCACACTTATTACAATTATGCCCTCGCGCAGAGGGTCCGAATAAATAATACAGTCCGAAATGAAAGAATAATACAGTCCGAAATATACAGTCCGAATAATATACCAATTCCTAATTAATTAACAAATTAACTAAGAAAAACTGTAAACTGGCATGCAAGCCAGGGGCTGCCTCACTTCCGCTGAATGATGTATGCTGGGCTGCCTTTTTGGAAATCCACCGGGATGCCCCGATTAGCCTCTGTTTGCAGTGTTCCTCGAAATGCGTGCCAGATTCCGAAAAGTTGCTGATTCTTCATTTTGCTGTAACAGAGAGCAGGAAAGGGGCATAGCAATGTATTTCACAGATATATGCATGCCTCGATCCTCGTACTACCAATCACACATATCGATGCATGATGGCCGAGGAGTCGGATTGCACAACTCAATATAGGATGAATGCGTATGAATGCTATAACAAAACCTAACTCCATCATGGATAATCCGGAGCGTCGGTGACTTGGGAATTGAGACCCGTTTCGTCGCTCAGAGTACGAAACGTGCCTCGTTTCCCGTGCCCGGGCTAACTCCTATACCGAACACGATGCAATATGCATGATATGCATGAATGCAACTAAAATACAATCCTAGCATGCACAATGCTATGAAAATGAGATGCCTCGAAATGCGTGCACACGGGCACGCAAACCGAGGCGATGATCCTAAGGCATGAAATGGCATACGCAATGCCGATTGGACTTACACTAACACGAGTGGACCTCAGCCACACTCACATAAGAGGCCGATGGATGAAAATAGAGCGCCTCGAAATGCGTGCACACGGGCGCGCAAACCGAGACGATGGCCGTAAGGCATGAAATGGCATGGAAATGATATGCAATGGGACTAAAATGAGATGTCTCGAAATACGTGCCCATCGAGAAAATGGCACACGGGATGCAACAGGACTAAAATGAGATATGTGATGCAATATGGGCTTACACCAACATGAGAGAGAGCCTCAACCCTACTCACACAGGAGGCCGATGGATGAAAATGAAGTGCCTCGAAATGCGTGCACACGGGCGCGCAAACTGAGGCAATGGCCGTAAGGCATGAAATGGCATGGAAATGGTATGCAAACATGCAAATGAATTTCAGCACTGAAATGTGGGGAAAAACAGCCCCGAAATGAGGCGAAAGTACACCCGATGCGTGAAATGGCCCCGAAACATGAATTTAGGCACCCGAAATGGCCTATAGCTATACCAAACATGCACAATACAGACATGGAATGAAAATGCAGTAGCAAGACAGCCCCAAGAAAAGCATTTTTCAGTCATAAAAAGGGGTAAACAGCAAGCACACATAGGATTAAGCAAGAATGCAAAAATGGCCCCGCAAGAGGGGTATTGAAGCAAGTGATACATGCGATGCCCAAATGGAAAAGTACCCTTCTACAACACTGATGAGGGACTAAAAATATGAACATTTGACATCCCCCAACTCAGTATGCAAACATGCTAAAAATGTCATGGAAGAACTAGGATACATAAGGCTATAACATGAGGTACCCTAAATATTCATCAAACCAGCAAAGACCCTTAATGAAATATGTCAAGAAGGTCAAAATATGACTCTTTCCAGTTCTGATGATGGCCGAAAACAGAAGCTAGATAAGCTTAAAAAATTATGCAAAAATGGGGGTCAAAGAGGGGTATAATGACAAGTATAACATGGAGACCCCCAACAAGGTTGATCCCTTCTAAAATGTTGTAGAGGGACACAAAATAAGCTTACTCACAGTTCATGACATGCTCCAAAACAGACTACATGTAGGTCAAACAAATCATGCAAATTTACGGTAAATATGAAGATTATGAAGCAAGTGCATGATAGAGAGGTCAAACAGGGTTGATCCCTTTTCAATGTTGAAGAGGGACTCAACTAGGCTACCTCTTAAAGTTTACATTATACTCGGAACAGATCACACATAGGCAAATATTCAATGCAAAATAATGGCATATAAGAGGATATTGAAACAAATGCAAGATGGAGGGCTCAAACAGGGTTGAGCCCTTGAACAAACATGAAGAATGGCTCAAAATAGACCTAGTTTCAGTTAAGGTCGGAGCCCAAACAGTGAGAAAGTAGGCTTAAGAAATGAAGCAAGAAAATGCTACAAAAGAGGGAAATGGAGACTTACCCTTGAAGACCTCTTCTTTTCTACCTCTTGGCTTGAGGAATGTTGCTTCTAAGGCTCTAAGAACCTCTCCTTGCTGCTGGAAATGGAGAGGTGTGGTGGATGCTTGATAGTAATGAAGAAATGGCACCAAACTTGAGAAGAATCAAAGAGATGGAGATGGATATGAGTATGTATGCTCAAAGCAAATCTTCTAACTCTTGAGGGAGGAGAGAGAGATGTATGCATGCAAGGATGGTAAGCAAAAAGTGTGAAAGAGTGTAAGCTTTAAGGGATTAAGTTCCCTTGCATACAAAATATCCCCCGAAATCAGATATTTTGGGGGATACAGTTATATACAGCTGTGAAACACACCTCCCAAGAAGCATGGCCGGCCTGCCACTTTGTTGCAGGTGGCCTGCCGGCCATCCCCTATGGCCGGCGGCCAAGGGGCAAAAATGAAACACTGAATTCTGGCCGGCCACCACATGTTGGTGGCCTCCCATGTGTGCTGAACAAGACCCTGTGGTTCAAAACTGACAACTCTAAAAAAGAGAGAGAATAGGCCATTTTAAAGAGGGGTTCAAAAGGGTCAATTGGAGTTATTGGCCGGCCATGTGTTTTTAGGATCCTCCCATGTGTGTACAACACAAATATGTGGTTTTGGCTCAAAGAAAATGGCCCTAGGGTGTTCAACATTAGCCCGGAAGTGAGAAAAACGGGCGCCGGGGGGCGCCGGAGGAGCATAACTAGTTGCTGAGACAATTGCTAGCCTCCCACCCTCCAGTGATCTTCCTGGTGATAAAACAGAGGTACCTGCCAAAAATGAACAAAAACCGATGCAAAACGAATGCTCGGGGGCCAAAACGCGCAGTTCGGGATCCCGAAAATAGGCCGTTAAGCACCGAAAGTGGCATTCGGCCACGAAGTGGGTATCTAAGACCCCAGTGTCCCTCGAAAGGGAGTAAAAAATGGATGCATGCCAAAAACCGGAGGAATCGGAGATGGTTGGGTGGTCCCGAACCGAGGCACACGGCCTGACGGCTCCGAAAACCGGGAACCGGGCTCCGAAATGGGCAAAATGGCCTACGGCCACGAAATGTAGCCCACGGCCATTGAGAGATGGTCTACGGGACCTCTCCCTCCCCTCAGGAAAGAAAACAGAGAAAACCGAGTTCGGTTCGCAAACCGAGGCAAGGCACAGAAGAGAGTTCGGAAGCTCGGAGGCAGGGCGCACGGCTGCGACTCTGAGACTTCTGAACGAGCGCAATATGCAACATCACCGAGCGCTCAATCGGTGACGTCTGAGTCTTAAGGTTGGTCAAAAATGGGGTGTCTACAGTTGCCCCTCTTTGACAGAACTCGGAAGTCACAAGTGACAGGAGTGAATGTCAAAGCCTAGAGACGACCCATTTTTGACAAGGCCGAAGACTTAGAAAATCATACAAGGTGAACAGAGATATGCGCCCGCAGGCGTGCCCGCAGGCAGGGGGGCAAAATGCAAAGCAATAAGCACAGAGCCAGATGTAACTTGATGATCATGCAAGTGCAGCAAGCTGTAATGATTCGCAAATAGATGCAACAGTTTTAAGCAAGAATGCAAAGCAACAACTACATTTCATGCAGTTAGGAATGCGGAGAATTATTCAATTCTCGTCACGTCTCACATGGAGAAGATACGATACCTGCGCGATTCGTCTGGTCGCACCAGCCTCAAATGAACCGTACATACAATATCATGCCTGCAAAAGAGAGAAATTCAACAAGAACAATATGCTAACAACATATATTCAATGTGATTCTTGTGATTCCGAAAGTTTGACACACACAGTGTCGGCGAGTGAATGCAACACAATGCAAGAAAGGAACGTGCGTGACAACGCATGCTCGAGCACAGAGGTATGGTACACCAAGAAAACATGCATGACAATGCAAAATGTTCATGAGAATGCAAGTTATGTGCACAACAATGCAAAATGAGCACGAATCAGGGTGCCCGTTTGTTGCGAAATAACGAGTAAGAAAACGCGCATTTCGGCGAAGGCAACTCAATCGCGGCCTCTGGTTCACCTCCCGGAGAGGTTACAACACGTTCAAAAAGGATACACCTTGATTTTGATGAGTGATGATGAGACACATGTCAGAAATTGCAGCTGAAGTTCCGGCGGAGCAATTTCGCGACCGGAAGTGCACTTTTCTTGAACTTTTTCAGGTCCCGGGAACTCCGATCTTCCTCAAAATTTGCAGGGAGCTAGGTGGGGAGGTGGGGGACATGGCCGGCCAGGTGGCTGCCCAAGGGGAGGCTGCCGGCCACCTTTCAAAAAGCAAATGGCCGCCAGCTAGGAAAGGTGGCGGCCCGCCGGCCACCTGCACAAAAGTAGGGGCAATTTTGTCTTTTGCCTCATTTTCTATATATATCCTCACCCATTCAATCCGAAATCACTCCCACAGGTGCGAAATTTCTCCCTTCTTGCCTCCCAACCCATTTTTTCTTTCAGATCTGCACTTTATACGCGCTTTTCAGCCTTTTTTGCAAGTTGTTTTCGCGAAATCTTTCAGTTTTAAGCACTTTGAGTCGATTAAATTTTGATTTCGGAGCTTCTTTTCTCATTTTCACCACTTGAGGTAAGTTTGTCTCAATATTTGGAAGATTTTCTCGGGAGTTGACTTTTGTTGACTTTTTCATTTCCCGAGAGTTGACTTTTGTTGACTTTTTCCAATTTTGGCTCATTTTTGCTAATTTTTGCTCCTTTTTGCAGATTTCTTGAAATGGCGGGCGATTACCCTCATGGTGGAGGTCCTCCAGGTGCCGGGGATGATTTTGATATCATGGCACTACCCCCGAGAGTCCGCCCTTTTATCCCGGGAGATACGCCCCACCGTACATATGCTTCCGCGGGCGTTTTTCGTCGTTTCACTGAGTTCAATGACCGGGCACCCGGGGATTTACTTCTGCGAGAGCCGGAGCAGTACCTCTCTCACGAAGCACGAGAGGTATTTTACTTTATTTCCTGCATTTTTCGTGTACTTTGTAGCTTTGCCATGCTTGAATACATAGTTTTAGCTTATGACATAGTACTTTGTTTGCATCCTGAACATGTGACTTAAACGCTTGAATTTCTGAACACTAGGCTCACTGATTGATTGTGAACGCACGGTACACATTAGTTAAGAATTGAGCACACGGCTCAAACACTGATTTGTCGAACACACAGCCCGAATTTGAAGGTGAAACAACGGCGCACACTGACTACGAGTAGAACACACAGTCCCAAACTCTGATTTTCTGAACACACAGTCCAAGTTGATGGTGAACACATAGCCCATTGACTACGAGTAGAACACACAGTCCCAAACTCTGATTTTCTGAACACACAGTCCAAGTTGATGGTGAACACACAGCCCACTGACTATGAGTAGAACACACAGTCCCAAACTCTGATTTTCTGAACACACAGTCCAAGTTGATGGTGAACACACAGCCCAAAATACTGATTTTCTGAACACGCAGCCCAGGTAGAAATTAAAGTGAACACGCAGCCCACTGATTAATGATTTGAACACGCAGCCCAAAACACTGATTTTCTGAACACGCAGCCCAGATATAAATTAAAGTGAACACGCAGCCCATTGATTAATGATTTGAACACGCAGCCCAGATATAAATTAAAGTGAACACGCAGCCCACTGATTAATGATTTGAACACGCAGCCCAAAACACTGATTTTCTGAACACGCAGCCCAGGTAGAAATTAAAGTGAACACGCAGCCCACTGATTAATGATTTGAACACGCAGCCCAAAACACTGATTTTCTGAACACGCAGCCCAGGTAGAAATTAAAGTGAACACGCAGCCCACTGATTAATAATTTGAACACGCAGCCCAAAACACTGATTTTCTGAACACGCAGCCCACTGATTAATGATTTGAACACGCAGCCAAAACATAATTTTCTGAACACGCAACCCAGGTAGAAATTAAAGTGAACACGCAGCCCACTGATTAATGATTTGAAAACACGCAGCCCAAAACACTGATTTTCTGAACACGCAGCCCAGGTAGAAATTAAAGTGAACACGCAGCCCACTGATTAATGATTTGAACACGCAGCCCAAAACACTGATTTTCTGAACACGCAGCCCAGGTAGAAATTAAAG
>JAPPVO010004447.1:0-17194 GCA_030407325.1 Camellia japonica | reverse complement strand
CGGTGGACAGCCGGTGGTCTCCCACAGTGGTTTTTGAGTCTCCTACACCTTTCCTTGGGTCATATGAGTAGTTATTTGGTCTTCATAGCTCAAAATAGTGTAAAACAGTGCATCTCCGACGCTCAACCGGCCTCCGTTTTGACCTCGGACCGCGTCTTCTGTGCGTGGCACTCAAATTCATGCAATGATGTATCCTTCTGTATCCTTTTGCCTTTTGTAAGATTCAAAAGTTCCCCGAATGTGTTGCATGCGTTCATCGCACTATTTCGGTGCATTGCATCGCGCCGTCATGCGCCTCACAGTTGCATTGTTATGCACGTACTACACGCGTTGTAACACGCACCCCTTTGCATTGTCATGCACATCTCTCATGAATTGTCATTGCATTTTTATTACAAGCATTGTCATGCATTTCAACATACGTCGCCTCGCGTATCGTTTGCGTTGTCGTGCATTCCCTTACCATGCATTGTCATGCTTTCCAAAACACGTGCGTTGTTACGCATTTAAGTCCATTTGCATTGTCATGCATTTCAAAAGGAAAACATGCGTTGTCACGCATTCGAATTCATACACATTATCATGCATTTCATTTTACATTCCTTTGAGGTATGCGTGCCTCAATTCCTTTGAGGCATGCGTGTCTCATTTGCATCATTTTCAATTCCTTTGAGGTATGTGTGCCTCAATTCCTTTGAGGTATGCGTGCCTCAATTCCTTTGAGGCATGCGTGTCTCATTTGCATCATTTTCCAAATCCTTGAGGCATGCGTGTCTCATTTGCATCATTTTACAATCCTTGAGGCATGCGTGGCATGCGTGTCTCATTTGCATCATTTTTCATCCTTTGAGGCACGCGTGTCTCATGTGCATTGTCTTGCACCTTTGAGGCATGCGTGTCTCATTTACATATCATTTTACATTCCTTCATGGCATGCGTGTCTCACTTGCATTGTACATCGCATTGTTTTGTTCGTTCCCTGGTCTGGCGAGACCTTAAACACGCACGGTCTAGGAGACCTTAAATCCTTGGAGGGTGCGAAACCTTTACCGCTGGTCTGGCGAGACCTTAAACACGCACGGTCTAGGAGACCTTAAATCCTTGGAGGGTGCGAAACCTTTACCGCTGGTCTGGCGAGACCTTAAACACGCACGGTCTAGGAGACCTTAAATCCTTGGAGGGCGAATACCTTTACCGCATTGTCATGCATCGCATTGTAAATACCGCATTGTCATGCATCGCATTGTAAATACTGCATATGTCATGCATTTCATTGTAAATATTGCATATGTCATTACATTGTAGATAATGCATACGTCATGCATTTCACTGTAATATAGCGCATTGTCATGCATTCCACTGTAAATATTGCATTTACATTCCATTGCATATTTGTAGATATTGCATTTTAGTTGCATGCATTCCATGCATCACTCCATCTATGGCTTGCGCCTTTCCTTGTTGAGCTTGGTCTGGTATGTGCCTTACTTTTCACGTCAAAACACAGTTCTGCATGTGTACGCGCCTATTCCACGTTGGTATGTTGGTTTGAGGGTTGCGGCACCTTTTCTGTGTTAGACATGGCTTGTACGTGTACATGCCTTTCCTAGGCAGGATTTGGTTTGGCCCGCGTGCCATATCCGTTGTATCCATCTCCATTGCATTTTAGTTGCATGCATTTACTGCATCATCCTCCATCTATGGCTTGCGCCTTTCCTTGTTGAGCTTGGTCTGGTATGTGCCCTTACTTTTCACGTCAAAACACAGTTCTGCATGTGTACGCGCCTATTCCACGTTGGTATGTTGGTTTGAGGGTTGCGGCACCTTTTCTGTGTTAGACATGGCTTGTATGCGTACATGCCTTTCCTAGGCAAATACGGTTTTGGCTGCACGCCATATCCATTGTAGATATTACATTGTAGTGTTTTGCATCCGGTGTTAGGATCATTATTCTTTCCCCAGCGGGTCGTCACCCCACTTATGTCATTCCACCCAATACTCGTTCTTGTGTCTGTCTACATTACTCATAGTTCTGCATGTGTGCGCGCCTATTCCACGCTGGTATGTTGGTTTGAGGGTTGCGGCACCTTTTCTATGGTAGACAGACTTGTTACTTCCATCAATCTATTTGACATTTGTGTGGTTTCGAACCGCTCATGATTGAATCATGATTCATTGCATTGCATTGTTTCAATTGCATCATTTGCATTGTTTATACGTAGTTTTGTATATATGCATATCATTTTGCATTCATCATTGCATTGTCATGCATGTTGCTAACAATATCATACATGTTAAGTTTGTTTTCTTTGCAGGCACGATATTGTATGTACGGCTCATTTGAGGCCGGTGCAATCGGACGAACCGGACAGGTATTGTATCCTCCGCGTGAGACATATCGAGAATTACATAATTCTCTTACATCCTTTCTGCATTGTAGTGTAGTTTGGTGTATGCTAGCTTAAAACTGTTGCATGCGTGCTTCGTTACAGCTTTCTTTGCATGATCATAAGTTATGCTCGGCTTCTTGCATTGTCTTGCATTTTGCCCCTGCCTTCGGGCGCATACCTTGTTTGTCTTGCATGTTTGTCCAAGTCTTCGGCCTTGTCAAAAATGGGTCGTCTCTGGGCTTTGACATTCACTCTCGTCATTGTTATGACTTTCGAGTTCTGTCAAAGAGGGGCAACTGTAGACACCCCATTTTTGACCGTCCTCAAGACTTGGACGTCACCGTTGAACACCGGTGATTATCCATGTTTGTGTTCGTTTGGAGTTCCCGGAGGTCTCGGCTACGCGCCTTGCCTCAGGATCTCCGAACTCGACCGTTTTGTGTCTGGTTTTGCACCAAACACTTGTGTTTTGCCTTGGAGGGGCAGGGAATGCCTTGTGAGGCATCCCCACACATCACCGGCCATGGCTAGAGGCCACCGGCTGTTGTTTGTGTCCACGGCAATGTATATTGCCGACCGGCACTCTTTTTGGCCGACCGGCCATCAATTTTGTCAAAATGACAATTTTGGCCAGCCGACTACTGTTCATCTGCTTTTAGCAGATATTTTGTGCCAGCTGTGATAGCTGGCACCCACCCCATTCCCTCCATACACGTGTATGGGGGATTTCCCTCTTGATGGCTTGTTTTGGAAGCCTTACAAGAGGGAATTGCCTATATAGGAGAGCTTCTTCTCTTTGGCAAGGTTAGACATTTTAGACAGCTTTTGTAAAGCTTGAGTTCTAGGGTTAGGGTTAGATACATTTCTATCTCTATAAGTGTGTGTTTTGTCCTACTTTTGCTCACAAACACACACCAACACACCATCTCTTGGACTTGAGACCTTTGGAGGGTTGTTTTAGTGTTTTGGAGCTGGATTAAAGCCAAGGAAGGCTGTTGGAGCATTGTTTGTGAAGAAAGGCTTCAAGGGTAAGAAACTTCCCTTTTATTCCCCATTTTTGCATTGCTTTTCTACCTATCTTAGAACTGTTTTTTGTTTAGTGTATAACATAAAAAAGTTCTGTTTTTTAGCCCTCTTGATTGTTTGTTAAGAGTATTTTGTGGTTTGGGTTTGTTTGACCCCTCCTAGGCCTTGTAAGGCTCCTTTTGTGCTATTTTGTGCAAGTTTCGGGACTTTGGTGTTTGGGCCTCTTACCACTGAAATCTTGAGGGATTTCAGTGGTGAAGATGGTGCCTTAAAGTCTCAAGAAGGGAGGGCCACCCCCTCTCCTTGTTGTCCTTGAAAAGGACCAATTTTGGCCTCTTAAGGGAGCATTATGTTTAGTTTGTTGATCATGCCAGGCTGTATTTTATGCTTATATTGTCATGATTAACTTTGTATTAAGTTGGTTTTGGTACACCATGCATGCTTAGCATACCTACCATGTAATGCCTTGTTATTGCCTTAATATGCCTTAGGTTGTTAGCCTTTGTTCTAGCATGTTTTAGGTTAACCTTGTGAAGGTTTTGTGCTTATTTTGCCATGTTTAAGGTCTGTCCATAATTGTTTGGGTCGATTTTGGCATGCTTGGTATAGCTCCTTTGTATTTGAGCTTGTTGCTTCAAGTATGAGAATGTGTAGCATGTGTTGCTTGCATCATTTAAGTGGTTTGGCACCATTTGTAACATCATTTCAGTCCCTAAGACATGCTTGTATGCTTGCCTTGGTTGTCTCTTTGTTGCCTCTTGAGCATGTGTTATATGCTCCTTGAAAGTGCATTTGTGCATGCCTTCATATTAGAGCCATTAGATGCCTTGTAGTCCTTTGGCCTTGTTTTAACATGCTAAAAATCTGTTTTTAGTTGTTTAATGCATGCCATGGTTGTTATGCTAAGTGTGTTTCAAAGCTTCATTACCTTGCTTCAAGAATTTGGACTATTTGCACACTAGTATTTGTCTTGTTTAAGTTGGTTTGGCACCTCTTATAACATGATTTTCAGGCTTATGTTGCATGCCATATGTCCATGTTAGGCCTCTTTTGAATGTGTTTAAAAGTTGCCTTTATATGCTTAAGCGTTGAACCATAACATGTGCATGTGTGTATGTGTGTTTAGCCCTCATATTTGAGCACTTTGGCCACTGTTTTGGGCCTAATTAGAGCTGCCTAATCATGTTTAAGACCATCATTTGCTTGGTTGCATGCTTACCTCATGTTTTACATTGTCCATGTTCATGCTTGCATGCTTGCCTCATGATCATGTTGCATATTAGCTAACATGCCTAGGATGCATTGTACTTTGCATGCATACTTGTCCCTTGATTTAGTGATAGGGATTGGGCCTTGGTTTGATTGTTTGCATTGCATTTGAAATCAAGTGCACAACTTGGTCCTTTGGGCCATCATGCATGGAAATGCGTGATTGATGGTCCGAGAATCGAGGCACATGCCCCTTTGAGTCACAAACATGATAAGGGGCATGATTGGTGCATACATTGCTTGAATTGTATTGCCATGCAAGTTCTGCCTCTGCTGCTGTCAATTGCAGGTTCTGGCAGGCAATATTTTGCCGACCGGCAATGTATTGGTGGCCGATAGCCTCATTTCCAGCCGATGGCCATATCTAGCAGCCGGTGGTAATTCTACCAGCCGGTGGTGTCCCCAATGTCCAGAGAGACATCCCTGAGGCTTTGGCAGTCTTTGGAGGGCAGAGCAGGGAAAACAGAGGCAGACCATGCATGGCAGTGCAATTCCGAGCAGGACCCGAGCATGCGTTGCATCAGGCTCTCCTCCCGAGGCGGTTTACTGTTTTTCCTAGTTTAGTTAGTTGTTAACTAATTAGGCAATTTGTAATATTTAATTAGCTTGCGTAGTTAATTAATTTGTATTATTCTTTTGGTCCCTCCGAGCGAGGGCGAATCTGTAATAAGTGTGGGTGCGTTGTGTGCATGTCTTCCAACCTCCACTTCTTTCTCCCTTTTATTACCTGCTTTGATGGTTAGTATTAGGGCACGTTAAATTAGCATACCTTATGCATGCATGCGTGCATCCATGCATTTGTCTTACATGCACCGGGCTCGGTACATCATACAAACTGCATTATATTTCAATTCCAAATTGAATACGTGATAATTGTAGCATTTCACATGCCATTTTAGGGTTAGCCGAGCCTACTCTAACTGCATCCTTGCATGTGTTGCATTAGCCACTTAACATGAACTAGGACATGCATGTTTGCTAACTAGTTTATTGTTTTGGCACGGAGTACGATGTAAGTATTTATGCTTTAGCATCTCGCATGCGTGTGAATGTTAACATGACAGTATGCTTACCATGCGGCTAAGTGCTTATATGAGATAAACTGTTTGAATGCCTGTGGGTGAAGGTTGGATTGTTTGAGTTGGAAAAACTCGTTGAAATCCGTGTTTTAGCCTACTTGCGAGTAGCAAATTCCAAAGCATTTTCAAAACAAACGGATATGCAATGCTTGTTTCCAAATTAGGCAATCTAGTCTATACTTGTTTGCTGTGCGCATAACATAGTAATTCTAGGCTAATAACCGGAACAAGAACACATAATGTTTTCAAAATCGGATATCATGGTTAGTAGAGGCCGGTCTTCGACCGGGCGAAAGGGGGTGCTCATAGCTGACCTTCCCCGATCGTACCCAAGCTCCCGAGCCAAGACAACTTTGGTGATGACGGACACGTGGCCTTTGGCACCGAGTCAGGGTTTCCTAAATTTCCCCATTAAAAAATATTTAGGTGGCGACTCTGTATCTGGCAAAGTAGTCCATGTTTGGCACTTCTTTCAAAAACTGTTTTTCTCAAAACGATTTGCCAGAGTTGGACTCTTTGGTTCAGATTAAGAACCGCAACAAACAAAAAGGGGAGTCCGAACTGTAGCGAGGTCCCTCGCGGGCTTGTTACAATATGGCTAAGGCAACCCAAAACAGTCCTAGAGCATTTCAAAATGATGCTAAAACATGCATGGAACAAAGCCAAAACAAGCTAGCATGAAGGCATGAAGCATGGAGTATTCAAGGCTAAAAGGGAGGATTACACTACACCTACCAAAACCAAGCATGAGATGGCTAAACCAACAAAAATCAGAGTTGTATTATGTCAAAATAACACCCAAAACACATTGATATGGCAGCCCAAAGGCCTAGGCATGAAGGCATACACAATGGCTCATGTTAAGGCATAAAGCACAAACTCTCCAATGCATTGAAAGAGTGACACATGCGAGTGTATGACCACACTAAATGCACTGAAATCACATATGAAATGATGCCAAATCATGAAAATAGCCCAAGCAATGCATGCTAGTGGCTTGGAAACTCAAAGCTAGTGCGCTAGAATGCACTATGGCTATACAAAGCATGGCATGCATGACCAAAACAACATAAATCAGAGCTAGAGCATGCTAAAACATGACCAAAAAGCTTACTAAAGTTAAGCCAAAATCATGCTAGAATGATGATCAAAAGCATGATACATGTTAGGCTATTGAATGGAATTGCACTACAAGTGCATGGAGCATGCATGGGCTATCAAACCAAGCCAAAAAAGATCTAAGGCATGTTAAAACAACACCAAAAACCTACTGAGATGGACTCAAAACATGCTAGAAAGACATGCTACTTCATGAGGCACACAAAGCTAGTTTGTAAGGATTTACACTACAAGTGTAAATAGCATGCATGGGGTGACCAAACCAAGTTAAAACAGTGGTATGCCATGCTGAAATAAGGCCAAAAACATGCTAAGAACAAGCCAACACAAGCTTAACAAACATGCTCAAACATGAGGCATACAAGGCAAGCAACCAAGATACAAGGAGAGGGGATGACCCTCTCCTATTTGGGACCTCAAAACACCCTTTCCACCACTGAAATTCCTCTGAGTTTCAGTGGTGAGAAGGCCAAAAGGAGGTGGTCCCGATAGCTTAATGGGATAGCACAAAAACAAGGCCTAACAAGGCACAAGAGGGGGTAGACCACCCCCAACACAAAAGAGACCTTAAACAAGCATTCCAAGCATGTAAAATTAGAACTTTTTGCAGTTGAAAGTTAAGCCTAAAACACCATGCAAATAAGGCTAAAAGCTTAAACAAAAACAAGGGTTTAAGAGGTTAGAAGCTCACCTTTGTAGAACAACTTTAGAGCAACAACTCCAGCAACTTTTTTTTGATCAAAACCAATCCAAAAACTCCAAAACCAACCTCAAAGTGCCTCAGCTCCAAGAGTATGGTGTTTCACTATGTGTTTGTGTGCAAAAGTGTGAAGAATAGTCACTTTTGAGCACAAAAATAAAGTGAAGTGAAGAAGTATAGATATAGATGATATGTATAGCTCAAGCACAAAATTCTGAGCCTCAAGCAAGAGGGGGGAGGTTCTTTTTATAGAGAACCAAAGTTTAAGCTTGTTGAACAAGCTTAAGGTCTAAAGCCATCCCTCCATACACGTGTATGGAGGATGATTTCTGTGCCCTCCAGCTGTTACAGCTGGCAAGAAAAGATCTCCAGAAATGTGCTAGAAAGCTGCCGACCACTTGAAGTAGTCAACCAACTACTTGTAATGGTCGGCCGACCACAACAAGTGGTCTGCCAGGAAAGAAAGTGGTCGGCAGGTGGGCAGAGGTGGTCTGCACACTGAAAGAAAGCCAATGGTGTGGTGGCCAACCACTTTTGGTGGTCCAAAGACCAAGAAAACCAATTGGCCGACCAGAAAATTGGCTGGCAGGCAAGAAAAATGGTCTCCAAGGGGAAGAACTGGTCTCCAACCCTCATTCCACCCTGCAAGCAAGGAAAACAAGGTTTGTGCCAAAAACAAACCAAAAAGGATGCAAGACAAGAGTCCGGGAGGCAAGGCGCGCAGCCGGGAGCCTCGAAAACTAGTCTACGGGGACCAAAAGTGGTCCACGAGGGAAAAGTGGTCTACGACTACAAAAAGTGGTCTACAAGACCACAGTGTCCCTCTAGGCAAGGTCAACAAGGCATGGTTCAAAAACCAAGCCAAAAGGAGAACGTTAAGCGGTCCTGAGACAAGGCGTGCGGCCAAAGTCTCCGGAAATCGAAAACTAGTCTCCAAAAGGGAAAAGTGGTCTACGACCACAAAAAGGTGGTCTACAGACCTCTCCCTCCCCTCAAGGCAAGGAAAACAAGGCTTGGTCCACAGACCGAGCCAAAAACACAAAGAGTTCAGAGGCCTAGAGGCAAGGCACTCAGCTGAAAACTCTAGAAACTCGAAACGAGCACAAACATGCACTATCACCGAGCACTCAGTCGATGACGTCTGAGTCTTAAGGTCGGTCAAAAATGGGGTGTCTACAAATGTCATAGGTCGTTTTGTGATGAAATTCAAGCGGGTCATTTTCCGAAAATTACTACGTTTCATACTAAAGATTCAATTTATACGAGACTCAAAATTTGTATAGAGTGAAGTTCAATAGCAAATTTCTGGCCCAAGATCCGAAGTATTTTACATTTCTCATCAGTAGCAAGATTCAATGGATTGTCATACGAATTACAAGAATGTTCCTCCCAAGTCAATGTTAATTGCTCAATTCAAGTGGCAAGTATTCTATTACAAGTGCAAAATTCAGCAGCAATGGTTCAATTTATATATGCAATAGCCCAGAATTTCTTTGGCAAATTTCAAGTCAGAAAAACCATTTAAATAAATCCCACAGCCTATTTCAAAAATTGCAAAGCCTAAACAAGTTCAAGCTGCACATTGGAATTTCAAATCACAAATATTAAGGCTTAGTATATCAGAGTCTTTGAGCTAAAAAAAATGGGAATTAGAAATTCTGAAAAGCTTATTCTACAAAAAGCTTACACCAAGATTAAAATATATATTTATATATATACTTACCCACAGATCTGAGGGAGCAGATTTAAGGCAGCAATGACCAAGAAAGAGATGAAGAATAATACAAACTAAGGCTCAACGATGCTAGGCAAGACCACACACGTGGCGTTGAATGGGCAAACGTGCGTGGTCGGCATTAGACAAGCAAGGCCGGAAGCAGCGGAGGTGCCACAGTGGAGTTGGCAACCACACACAACACATTGAGTGGGCGACGTGTGTGGTTGGTGCTGGAGCAACAGTCAAGATCGGTCGACGGTGGGTTGGTGGTGGACTGGCAGCAGAGTGAAGCCAACAGTGAGCGGTGTTGGGCAGTCGAGGTAGGCATCACAGGCGATGTCGCGAAGACGACACCATCAGTGGCTCTCGAAAGCCAAAAGCACCAATGTTGTTACGGAGATGCCAGCGTCGGTGCTATTCGGTGAAACCGAGCTCCGGAGAGTCTGGGTTTCTGAGGAAATTACGTTGATTGGCTCTGCAATAACAATCAATGTGCACACACGGCTTCAGCCTCTAATCTGTTAAAAGAAAAATGTGTGTTATTGGAATCATAAATTCTAAAATAAGACTTTTCACAAAAACTACCACAAAATATATGTATATACAATAGGAAGAGGGAGCCACAGTTAAGGGGGTGAAATCCGAGGCCGATGTTGAAAATATAAGCTGAAAATCAGAGAGGTTTTACAGACTGTGATCAACAAGAATGGTGGCACGAGCAATGGCTGAGACAAGAAGTAGGCAAATCGACATCGCGTTGAATCGGCGACACGTTTCACATTGATTAATCACGACTAGAGCCAATGGGTGTACAAGCAAAACCAAAATTTGTGTGGTCCAAACTCTGAAAATATCGCCAAGATTACACTAGGCAAAACCACACACGACGCTTTGAGTGGGCGGCGTGTGTGGGTAGCGCTGAACAGCCGAAGCAGAAGGCAAAGTCGGGCTAGAGAGGAGCCAACGGTGGTCGGCGCTAGGTAGTTGAGGCTGAAAGTCGTAGTGATGTTGCTGGAGACGTCACAGAGCTGCGACTGTGCAGAGAGGTTGGCGTCGTTGTTTGGCCGTCAAAGCTAGGACAAGGCGGTGGCTGGGCCACGACGTTTGCGGTAGTCAGAGCTGGGTTAAGTCGGTGACGTTGCTGGGAGTGGCTATGGAGGACAGTGTACTAAACGCAGCAGCCTCTAGTATTATAGAAACAAGCCTTCTTAGAGAAGAAGAAAGCCTGGGTTAGTCTCTCGTATTAGAGAGAGAAAGCGCCGCTGTGCAACAATATCTATGAAATAGGGTTTTGGCCTTTCTTTAAATAGAAAAAGAGAGGCGTCATCTTGGGATATTCCTTCAGATATTCCCAATATATATGCATACATATAATGGGCCTGCTGACTCCACTGACTTGCCAAACAGAAAAAGAAAAAAAAAAAAAAAAGCTTGGTTTATGGCCTCTCAGACTAATATACTCTCTCTATATATATATTTATATATATAAAAGGCCTAGTTTATTTTAAGATTTGTTTGCCTGTCAAAAGGTGGATTTTGAATAAAGAATTTTGGTGGTGGTCTTTAAGAATTACATAAGCAAAGTCAGGTTTGACTTTTAAAAAATATATACAATAAATAAATTAGTGGACCCTTGGATGTTCATGAAGGATAAAAAATTTGGAGTCACGCAAGCTTTTCAGAGAATTGAAGGTTTCAAGTTGACTTCCGAAAAAACAAATCAGTGGCACAAAAAAAAAGGGGGTTATTTATTTATTTATTTAATATTACTTGTCGATTTTATCCCTAATCGTGGTGAGTCATCAACTTTATCCATAGGCTTTGCCAAGACAACATATTTCTGGGGACGTGATGCAAAGCAGGGCCGAAAGAGTGACAACATGCATGTCCAAGAAATTTAAAATTTCTCGTACACGCAAGGGGCAAATGTAAGAGGAGTTATTTTTTAACCCACTAAATTAATTAGGCCCAGTAGTCCAAGGTTGGTGGGCCCGAATTTATCGCAAGTCCGAGATTGATGGGCCCAAATTTATCGCCATCAAATGGGTTGAATCGCTCTAAGCCTCGAAAGGGTTCGAATCCACGAACTTAGAGACTTACTCGGGCGCGGACTCGAAAGGGTTCGGATCCACGAACCTAGAAATCCGAAGCACCTGGCTTCGAACGGATTCAAACGCAATCTAGAAGTCGCTCCGTTAATGAGTCCCAGAACACTTGCGGGCTCGGAGCTTTCCGGGATCTACGCACCAGAACCATGGGCGTAATGGAGTTTGAACAAAGGACCCGAATCCGAGGACGGTGAGTGGAGATAAATTCACTCTTCGGTTAAACTAACCTATACCCGAGTAGAGGTGGCATGACCCCAGGGGGGTCCATGAGACTCGGCATTATCTAGTGGCGGGGAGTCCTCTAGGACTACCTCGGCCCTTTGGGATGATTGGGGATCATTGGTTAAGTGTGGCTAAGAAGAGGGGTTTGCCAAGAGGTTGATCTCCTCTTCGGGGTTTTCCTTATCCTCGGAGAGGTCACCTCCTCGGACAAGGTGGTTAGAGAGAATATTTCCCATGTGCCTTGCACATGGGCTCCATCCTACATCATGAGATGCCTATAAATAGCACCCACCCATAGCTTTACAAGGGATGGATTTTGGAGAGACAACTCTTGGGAAAGAACTAATTTCCCTTCTCGATTATCAACCTTGAGAGTGAAAGTGGGAGATCCATGGGAGAGCCTTGTCATTATTCTCTCTCTAACTGCTTTGCCTTCTTCTTCACCCAATCTCTTATCTCCATCATCTCTTTGCTTTTGTGTCCTTAGTTGAGACTATTGAAGAATCTAAGCCTCTCATCATCTTCTAGAGAATTCGAATTTTTCTTCAAAGATCTTCGAAGATCTTCAAATTTTCCAACGACGTTCTTGAACCCTCTCATACAATTGATTCATATGCCATATTAGTAGCCGAGTCTAGTAATTGTATATTGCATGCATTGCATTAGTCATATCACATAGTTAGGAATCATGCATTTTTTTCTAACTCATTTCTCTTTTGGCTTGGAATACTAGGTAAGCCATTACTCGCTTTAACATATTGCATGCGTATGATTGTTGCCATGTTTAGTATGCTTGCCATGAGGCTAAATGCTTAAATGATAAATTGGTTGAATGCCTGTGGATGAAGGCTAATTACTCGAATTAGAATAATTTGAGTAATGTTCATATGCAATCACTTTTTCAAGTGATAAGAATTTCGAAACAATTTTGCAAAACGAACATGACTCGAAATGTTTCAATTCTTGCGATTTAGTCTATACTTGTGTGTGCACATCACATAATAATGCTAGCCTAATAACCGAAACAAGAGCATATGATGTACACAAGATTTATATCATGATTAGTAGAGGCCGATCTTTTGATTGAGCGAGCGGGGGTGCTTAAATGCATTCATGACCTTCCCCTTTTGTACCTAAGTTCCCAAGCCAAGACAATCTTGGTGATGACGGATATGTAGCCTTTGGCACGAGTCATGGATTTCCTAAATTTTTTCAAAATGAAAAATATTTAGGTGGCGACTCTGCATCTGGCAAAGCAGTCCAATTTTGGCATTTTTTATTCAAAATCAATTTTCCAAGCAATTTGCCGAATTTGGACTCTTTGGTGTTTATCAATTTCACATTGCACTTATGAGATTAGATTTAGAACCGCGGGAGTATGATACTGTAGGGCTTGTTTCAAACTTCCAAAAGGGGGCGCGAAAAAGTCAAGCTACAACAAGATAGTGCGATGTAAGGTGAAATGCACAAGATAGTGCGATGTAAGGTGAAATACATAAGATAGTGTGAATAAGGTGAAATACACAAGATAGTGTGATGTAAGGTGCACAAGATAGTGCGATGTAGGTGAGCGGTGCATGGTATGCAGAGGGAAATGAGCAGTACCCAGAGTAATGCGTCATGTATCTTATGAGATGAGTGTAGGGCAACTTGCCACAATTCATTGAAATGCAACACAAAGGGAGGCAACTCGACAAAACTTTATTCAAGTGCAGAACAAAGTTAAGAGCAAGAGCAACCAATCACGTAGTTCAAAGCAACTAGAGTGTATAAACATGCAGGCATAATCCAAAGCACATGTATTAATCAGAGGGAACAAGGCAATCCCAAGAGAGTTTTGAAATGGTCAGAGACAACCTTCGAAAGCTGAATCATATCAGAATCAACATGGGGTAAACTACCCTAATCCAAGGAAAAATGCCCAACAAATGGCTTTGAGCGGATGGGGAGAAAGGTTGGATCCATACCCCTTGTTCAATTAATGGCCCAATCAGATACACTGAAAATTGCCCCTAGTGTCCAGTCACTGGCCACTGTTTTCAACATTATATAGACATGTGTGATGGGGATCATCAGATCCTGGAACAGTCCCCAACCAATCAGACTCATGCTTCTCTTCTGACATATTGAGAACTTACTCCAGTCTCCTCCGAAGTAGTAACAGATTCCTCATATACACTTTGCAATGATCATCAATGCGATGCCCCTTGTATGGGCACTCTCAGCTCGTTTATGAATTCCATACATGGACTTGTTTTCGAGTTTGGAGCGAACATTTGTGTATGGAGTTTTGACCATGCCACTCTGTTAGACTTCAGCGATAGACACACTATGATGACTCGATGGAGAGCGCTTTTGAGCGACAGACACATTATTTTGACTCAATGAAGAGTGCAGACTGAAACAAATACTGGGCACGACACAACTGAAGTCACAACTGACCCAAAAGCATAAAAAGACTCATGGTAACTGATTATTCATAGTGCCCCTAGTATTACTTAGGCTCCCTTTTGAAATCAATTTCGCATAACCCGAGTTTTGATTCACTTTTTTTGTTTGCTCAAGACAGAGATTCTACTGATAAGTTCAAGTATTGAAAATTGCTCCACTTGTTGATTGAAGCTAGTTCCTTTTTACCCAATGCAAGTATATGATATACACAACAATTGGTGTAGCTCATGGATTGATGTGAAGTTGATGACGTGAATCGAGCAAGATGATTGGGTTGAGATGAATGAGATAGATATGGTTGAGACTGAACTTTAGGATGAAGTTGCCTACATATCCCAAGAATGGGAATTAGGTCAACGTAGTTTATAGCTGAGGTTCACTCGGGTGTTAACCTCTCCTTTTGTGCTCTAACTTTTGCCAAAGTCGCCCCAGCGGGGTTTTCAACCTTGCGAGCTATATTTTTTAATTTTTCATTTTTCATGCTCTAACTTTTGCCTACGTCACCCTTTCGAGTTTTCGGCCTAGCGAGCCTCTCAAGGATAGCGTTACAACAATTGTGGTAAATTTGATCAATACTCATCCTTGCCGTAACACCAGAACTGGCTTCGCCTTGATTTGAGCTTGGTTCTCCATTTCCTTATGCATGCCTTCTTCCTTTCTTTTCGTTCCACTTGCAAAGTTGATTCTTCTTGCAATGTGGTACCTTCTTGCATTGGCTTCCCCGACTTCAGGCAGAAGTTCCCTTTCTCACAATTAATTAGATTTCATTCCAATGGATGCCCTGGCTTGATGGTTGATTTCTTTTCCCTTTGATTTCTTTTCTCTTTTCTTCTTTTCTTTTTTCTTTTTTCTTTTTCCTTCCTTTATTTTCTTCCTTTCTTTATCTTTGAAATAATGAAAACACCAGAGAAGAAATTCTATGATTTGTGAGGTCTAAAAGCTGTCTTGTGCTTGCCAAAATGATCACCTAACGGCGAAGAGAATCCTGAGGACAATATAAAATACCACGCACAATTTTGAACCTATCTTCACAAGTTTTGCAAAAGAAACAGTTTAAAATTCTTGAAATCATGAATGAATTTGCACCGATAAGTTAGAATTCACTCAAACCATTCGGGGGATCCTTCTCAACACTCGTGTTTATTAACAGAATCTCATTCAAAAAAAATAATTTCAAAAACAAATTCAAGGCCTTTTTCTATTTGTAAAAGGTCACACATGCATCACTATAGGCACAATAAAATGACAAGAAACTTGACTCCCACTTTTTATAAAGATGAAGACCTAAGGGTACACGAGAGTGACTCAAAGGAAAAGACTCAACTAATGCAACAACGCCAGAAAAGACAAAGAAAATACCACTTACAACATAACTATTTGCAGGACATAACTCAAAACAAAACAAGTATTTCTGAGACAAAAAGGGGGTCCATCTGTAGAATTTCAAAAACCATTTCAAGTAGCCCATGAGAAGGTCCAGACCTGCCTTCAATTCAGCAATACACATCCATACCCAGAAGGATTGATTTCAGACTTTTAAACTGAGTCTCACAGATTGAATCTCATAATTACCCCAGTTGTCTCCACACTTC
This sequence comes from Camellia japonica, assembly GCA_030407325.1. Taxonomy (NCBI): domain Eukaryota; kingdom Viridiplantae; phylum Streptophyta; class Magnoliopsida; order Ericales; family Theaceae; genus Camellia; species Camellia japonica. The sequence continues at coordinate 1,521 of JAPPVO010004447.1, read as the reverse complement.
TCCTTGACTGAAACAATTGCTTTTTTCACACCATGCCCCTAGTTCAGAAGGCCCTTTCCAAGTGCTTTCGACAATTACCCTAGCTGAGACTGAGATTCATCATTCCAACCACTAGTGCTGGCATCACTGCTTCATCAAGCTTGAACTTGCCAAGATCGAGTAATTTTCCATCTCTTCAAAGATTTTGTTCCGTTTCCTCAGATCAAAATCAGAAGATTCAGGAACGAACACAATGGGTTTAGGCTCATTGGCAGGTATGCTGTCTTGGCTACGGTAATGGTTAGTTGGTAGCAAGCTATGTATGGGTTTTATGTTATGGAATGGAAATCTATTGCGGTCAGGGAGAGGGTTATTGACAGCTTTAGGATTTTCAGGTTGACTGATGACTTTTTTATCAATCAGGTCTTGAATTTCATGGCGAAGGCGGAAGCAACGATCAGTATGGTGACCGTATTATTGATGGAATGTGCAATATTGGGTAGAGTCGTGTGTAGGTGGGAGAGGTCAAGGATTGAGCGGTTTGAGATAACCTTTCTCCATCAATACCTTCAATGCACAGATTAGGCTCATATGGAGTTGGACAAAGGTTCGGTTTTTGGAGGAGGAAGCATTAGGTTTAGAAACATTGGCAAATGGGTCGGCAAGTATTGGTCAAGTATTCCTGGGCTTGAGATTGGGATCAGGATGGGTGTTTCTGGTAAAGTATCCCTTTTCATTGTTTGCCCCCTGATTCAAAATGCTGACATCCAGAGCGATAAAAGTGTTATCCACAGTCTTTGCAACAACTGCAAGCACTTGCTGCTTGTTCAACCCTTTGACCTTAAGTCTTAATAGCCCACTAAAGTTGTGCATAGGGATCAATACTTGTTCTGGCCTTGTTCTTGCCACTTGCTTCTGCGTGGCTAAGGGATTAGATGGCTATATCGAAGCGAGATCCATTTGTTGTTGATCTGTCATCACCCAGACTTGAGATAGTTTTGAGTTGGCCCTTTTCAACTGCATTTTGCCCCAAGATTGGGGAGCTTTTTGATAGGATCGAAACCCCAAATGTTAAATCTACCACCGTTCCTTGAAGGTCTTCAATGATTCTCAACATCTCAACAGTAGTGGGTTCGGCCTTTCAGCGCTCTTGATGTACTCGAACCGGATTTGGTGCATCCATCATGCACAAGTCATGCATTTAAAATGAACACCTCAGGCTTGGTAAATGGGCTGGGGTGATGTATATACTGGGGTTGAAGGTAGCTGAGAGCGTGTGGATGAGGTTAAGGTGAGGAGAAGGTACTTGGTCATGGATGGGAAGTCGGTTGGCAGTAACATTGGGTTCTTAAGGTGGGGCTATTATCTGATTGTTGATGAGATTCTGAAGCCCATGACGAAGGCAGTAGCAACGATCGGTGCCATGACCACGCTGCTGATGGTACACACAATATTTGGTGGAGTTATGTCTAGCAGGGAGTAAGTCAGGAAGAGGTTAAAGATCAAGGGTTTTGAGATACCCTTTTTCATCAAGACTTTTAG
>JAPPVO010004446.1:0-12868 GCA_030407325.1 Camellia japonica | reverse complement strand
TTTAGTATGAGCATTCACATCATGTTTGTATTCAATATGAAAGTTGAGGCTTGTGGTTATGTAATTTAATGCAATGCTGATGTGAACCTTAATATCATCTTATCACAGTGGTAATGAACACAGTGAAAATATATTCACCATTTAATATTATACGGATGTGTGAATAATATTAACGCCAATTAACAACACAATGATATTAACACTGATTAATTATATAAATATTTACATCATTTTTATATTAGACACATTACCAATCTCAAAAAATTATTGTTACATTGAAATCCAATAACAAATAATCAAAATCAATGACAATAATAGAATCATAAATTCAAAAATCTCAATCTCTCATAAATTAAAAAATCATCACATACATCCTCCTCTGTATCTTCATAATCTTCGTCTTCATTTTCGTCTTCATCTTTAACATTATCACTATTATTAACACCTCATACAATTCCACCAATATAGCAATCCAAATCAAATCAAACCCACCTCATCTCTTTACTAAAAAAAAAAAAAAAAAAGCCTCATTATTGTACCAGAGACCTCACTTTTCACAATTCCAACACTTATTTCTCAAACTTCTAAACAATATGAAATGTGAACATTCACACTGATTGACAAAAAAAAAAAAAAAAATCAGAAACAATGGCAGCAATAGGAATTCCAAAAAAGAAACTCAATCTCTCTAAAAATAAAAAATTATTACACACATCCTCATCTTCATCATTATCACTATTATTAACAATCCATGCAATTTTACCATTCCACCAATCCAAATTAAACCAAACCTTTGAAGAATATGTTTGTAACAAAATCGTCTAGATATAAACAGAGTTTTGACTTGTAACAATGGAAAAACATAATGTTTCGAACACAGAACAACTATGGACGAACACAAAGTTTCGAACACAAAGCGACAATGAAGGAACACAATATTCTCTATGTGTAAACTAGAGCTTCAAAACCCTACCAAACAGAGAGTTTCGAAACCCTAGCACAACGAAACAATACCAGAAACGTGAATGAAACTGATCAGAAGGAAACACGTAAATAATGGTAACTACCAAAACAGAAGAAGTAACAAAAAGGAAACATGTATATCATTTTTCTGTGTAATACATATCAACAATAGATATAAGGGTATAATAGTCCAACAAACAATATAAATCAAGAAAAAAGGATCTCATGGAATAAAAGTATAAATACATGAGACTAACTAGGCTATAATTTTTTTTGGTGGACTTATTGGGTTAGAACACCTCTAAATGGAATTTATCAGTAAAAAAAATCCCTTTAATATATATAAAATTATTCATTTCAAAAGAAGAAAATTATACAATTTCATAATTTTTAATCATAACCAAAAAAATATAAGTCATACATAATTAAACACCACCACATGAAACATAATCAAACATCACATTAATCTTAATTAAAATACTCTAGTACAATTTTATTTTTTTATCCCTCATAAATAATCTATATATATAATATATCTATCATTTATTTTTCACAAAAAAAAAAAAAAGAAAGAAAAAGAAAAAGAAGAATAAGCCCTGCTAGGCTTGACCTACGGTCCTGGTCCTATTTTGAGTGGGCTTGGGCCGAACTTTTCAACCTGTGAGTTGGCCTGAAAAAAAGGTAGGAACCCATAAGGCCAAAGATGGGCTAAGCCAGACCAGACCATAATTACACTCGTACAGAAAGAACATGTTATGTTGGTGGGACTGCTACACCTTTTTTTAGAAAAATTTAATCATTTTATTTTATATAAAAACACATTTAAAGACATCACGCATTTTAACACATAATTTAAATGCACTATTGAAGAACTCACTTTTCTTTCTAACTTAACAAACACTTAATACATAAAATCAGACTTCATTTTTATTATTTGTGTCATATAACACACTTTATAACTCATAAATTTGATGCATAATTGTCATGACCCAAACCTGCCCCTAAGGGTTTAGCACCGTAACCGGCCAGTAATCCGTGATTACCGAAGGCCTGCTTAACAGTAAGACAGTAATACAGAGTACAGGGGCATAGCGGAAGCCAAAACAGTAAATAAACTATGTCTAATGAGCTGTGACAGTCTGAATGCAAAGAGACTTTTCAAAACATATATACAACCAGTGCAAACAGTATATACAACATTTACAATCCTTCAGATCAGGGACCTAATCCCTAATAAACAGTACAGTAACAGTCTATACAGATTACTAAACAGATACAGAGACAGACGGGAGAAATTAAAACACCCCTAAGCCATAGCTTAACAGGCTTGGAACCTCGCAGTGAGGCACAGTGGTTGGCTCGACAAAAAGGGAAAGTCTAACCCACGCTCCTAGCTCCAGTCTGGTGCCTGAACACCTACATATATATATAAACAGTGAGCTAAAGCCCAGTGAATAACATAATGCGTAAAGAGGTTAAGAATGGATGTCCTTACAGTAATGAAAACAGTTCATTGATTCAGTATAACAGTCATTCAGTCATAATAGCCATATGTGGTACATCCATTAGCATAGCAGTACAGTAAACAGTAGGTCTTAAAAGATCGAACAGTAAATGATGGCCATCAATCAGTAAACAGTAGTGGTTCCAACAAGGGAACCGACAGAGATCTCTGTAACAGTAACAGTAAACAGTAGTTGCTAAGGATGCCACAATACAGTTCAGAATATAGGACATGCATTCATTCGATTAACAGTATCAGTTCAGAAAGCAGTTCAGTTAAACAGTCAGAAATATTCACAGTTGAACATATCTTTACACAATTGTTACTCACAGAGTTCTGGGCTATAAGCAGCTAGAGCGCGTCTCCAGAAGCCAACCCTATACAGTGATAGAACGAACACATACTAAGTTACACATTCGGGAATCAAAGACTTAGTCCCTACTTAGACTCGGTGTGGTTCTACATCTATATTCTCATTAAGATGCCTTAAACTAGGCCTAAGAATGCCTAGAATGAAATGACGATGCAAAGATGCACTTTAAAAGCATTTTTCAGAATTTTCAGAAAGCAGGGGATCCGCTCGAGCGCAGTTTACCCCGCTCGAGCGTAAAGGCAAACAAAATAACCCGCTCGAGCGCGAGTTACTACGCTCGAGCGGATTGTAAAATATGTCAAAAGTACTGGATGTGTGAAAATCACGCTCGATGGGCGCTCGATAGCCGCTCGAGCGTGAGACACAAGGTCCCGCTCGAGCGTCAAATTACCCGCTCGAGCGAACTGCAAAACAGTGCAAAGTGCTGGGAGCATGATTTTCACGCTTGAGCGCCAGTAATCCCGCTCGAGCGTGAGTTCAAAATCTGGAATTTCCAGATTTGAACCTCAAGCTCAAATTCAACTACAAATGTATCAAAATCAATTCCTTTGGGCCCATTTCCTGGAAAACACTTGTAAATACATAGAATAACATGATTCAAAGCTCAACTTGTAAAATCAAGGCCCAAGGGAAGATCAATTCAACATGATTTTCAAACCAAATTCATGAACATGATTTCAATTTAACATGCAAGACTTTAAACAATTTTTCAAGCCTTAAATACATGCTCTAAAGAGCCAACTTTTACAAAAGCAAGATGAAATCATGATCTACTCTCAAAACATGGACATGCATGTGAGGAATTATGAACTACAACCTCAAAACTTCAATATATATACATGCATGCAACAATTAAGCTTCAACACAACAATTTGAGCCATAAATTGGCTCTAGTCTTCAACTTTGCTCTAAACCATGCAAGAATCAATTTAAACACAAGAATGAGAAGATGAATTTCTACCTTAAGTCTTGAATTATAGGCAAGGAAGCTTAATTTTGCAATCCTCTCTTCAATCTTTCAATTTCAAGCAAATCTCCAAGTTTGAACTCAATTCTCTCACTCTCTCACTCTTGGTCGGTTGTGACTCTCAAAAATGGCTGAAGAATTGTTAAGCAATGCATATGAGTCTCACAAGTGTCTAGCAAGTGGCCCACTAGGATGGCGATTTGGTAATTAAAGCCAACTATGCGATTTAGATTATTTTAATCAAATTTAATCATACTAAATCACATTTCCGATAAATACACCATAAAATCACATTAATTCTAATAATTATAAAATACTAACTAATTCCAGGTTCGGCCGCCGATAAGGCCTTCAATTTGCAGTTTAAACGTACAAACATGAACAGATAATCAAACAGGCAACAGATAGAAATGTAAGCAAACAAATATACTCAATTAATTCAGTTCCAGATTTCAGTCAGTCAGTTCAGTATTTCAATCAGTTCAATTACCAATCATAATTGGCCTCAATTTAGCAGTAATCAGTGGTTAACCAGTAATCAGTGGTGAGGGCTGTTACAATAATTTACATCAATAAAAAGTAAAGATGATGCAAAAACATACAATGCCTTGGTGTTTATTATACATTTGTAAATGTGAATTTTTTTTTTTTTTTTTTTTTTTTTGGATAACCAGGTGTTCAGGCCAATTTATGCACACTTTAACTACTCCTAAAATTTTAAAATTAATGACCGAATAAATTTTCAGTGACTCCAAAACTTAGAATGTTTGACCTTGTAAATATGAAATATGTTGGGTGTTTCCTTGTAGTTTCTTCGCACATATTGACCCTGATTGTTATCATTCATTTATGTTTAACTTTGTGATTATGGGGATGTGTGGTCCTTATGAAGTTAATTAGAGGCTTTTATATATATATATATATAGAAAATTTCAGTAAAATGCTTGAAGTAGCTCTTGTTTATATTTTATGAGACAAAAATAATTTAATAATATAAAAAATAAAAAATAAAAGTTGATTAAATATTGAGAAGTATTATGAGATGTGTTGTTAGCTTCTGCATTTTTATTATTAAACAGCCCCTATAGCTTTTTAAATTAATAGCTTAAAGAATTAAAATGAGTTGTAAATATGTTTGGAGCAAATTTGATAGCAAATTTGAAGTTATTTGATTAAATAAATTGTTATGTATATCGTTTTTATTGTATAAATATCCATAATACCATCAAAAGTTATAATGAAAACACAAGAGATAGCACTATTTTATTCATACATATTTAAAGATTTCAGATAAGTTTTTAAAAAAAAATTACAAATTGTAACTTTAAAAAAAAAAAAAAACTTGGCTAAAAAGCCTCAGTTATAATTTGCACTTGCAACCAAACACTACTTGTTAACTTTTTTTTTTTTTAGGATAAATTACAAATACACCCTTTGAGATTTGTTTAAAGTACAGATTATCTTCTATGGTTTGGAAAATTATAAATGCCCCCTTATTAGAATTTTTTATTTAACAAATTTAACTAAAAAAATGAAATCTATAATTGTTACCTAAATTTTTAATTAAAACATATTTCTAATATCATTAAAAACTGTTAATTGACTTGATGATTTATTAATAAAAATGGCGATTTGTTATGAAATTAGAAATCTCAGGGTGTGGAATGTAATTTCCAGAACTACAGGGTGCGATTCGTATTTTAATCAAATCTCAAGGAGTGTATTTGTAATTTACCCTTTTTTTTATTAAAAATTTAAAAAAATAAAAATTAATTAATTAATTAATTAATTTATAAGTGTTACCAAACACAGTTATTTTCTTATATTATAGGATTATCGCTATGAATGGTGTTTAAGGAAAATATTGGCTTTATTACCTAAAAAATAAATAAGACATGCAACTTATTTGATTTATAATTAGATTTTACAACCAGGATAAAAAAAATATTATTCTTTATTTCTTTTCCACTCTCCGTAGAGTGTTCGTGTGGAAATTTAGCTATTTTAATTAGTTTTTTAGTTATTTTAGATTGGTTAAAAAATGGGAAATTTATTAAAAAATTATTTTTCAAGTGTTTATATTCCAATTAGTTTATAAGATATTTTTATATTCTAATAAACCCTATTATTTGGACATTTGATCTACCAAATCCTAATTCTCATATTTAAAGTATTTCATTGACATTTTTATCCTTACAAATATTTTTTGAACGGTTAGCAATTTGGTGATGTAAACATTCATATTTTACAATGTAAATATTCACATTAACATGTTAACATTCACATTAATGGTGTAAACATTCACATTAAAGATATGAACATTCACATCACGGAACATTCACAATGTAAATGTAATATTATTAGTAGTATTTTGGTAACTATGTCACCCATAAGACTTATTGAAACATAAGAAAATAATATGGACTAAATAGAATATAAGTAGGTGAAAAGAAATTTCTGAAAAAGTGTCTTTAAAAATTTTTTGTTTGAGATGATAATTGAATTTTTTATAATTAATTTGATAATTGTGAGACCAAAAAAAATTATAATTTAATATAAATAATATTTTATTAATTATTTTATTTTTATTAACTATTTTAATCAAGAATCATCTTCTTAAACACTCCCTCAAAAAAGTGCTTTTTGAACATAAGGGGAAAAAAAAGGAGCAAATATTCTTTTGCTTTTTTTGAGGGCGAATTATTCTTTACTTTTGAAGGTATTGTCATGTATTTTGATTGATGTAAACGCTAAGGATTCCTCATATTTTTAGCAGAACTAATACTTAAGCGACAGCATAAGATTATTTGTGTAACTGTGAAAAATATTACATGCCGTTGCTATCAAGAGAGGGTGTAATTTTAACTCGACCCAATTTATTCGTACTCGGATTTAGGTTAGTTCACGAATCAGAAAATTAGACTTAGGTCTAGGGATATTTGGACCTTGGGCTGGTTGGGTCTCGGACTGGGTCTGGACTCGGGCTTGGGCCGAGCTTGGATAGAGCTTAAACATTTTTTTTTCTATTTTTTTCACAAAAATTTTATTTTTTTCACTAAAAATGACACTGGGCTTCGTGCGGATCGAATCTCGGGCTGAGTTTTGTTCTATCACCTCTTATATAAATACTCATAATTAATTTTTTATTTAGAGATAATTATTACACAATTAACAATAACTAATATATATTACTATGTAATTCAATGATTCAAAACTGTAAAAAAAACAAATAATATATAGCAGTCTCTTTATATTATTTATTCATATGCTGATCAAAAAAATATTATTTATTCACATTTTCTGTCATTTCTTTTCTATTGCTATATCTATAACTCTTTTTGTGTGTACAAGTTAATATAATTTCATTTTCATATTTATAAGGTGTGTGATTATTTTTCGAACTATGTGATCATCATACATAAAATAAATTAAAATAATTAAGATCGGTTAACTTAAGCTTATACTTAAATATATATTAGAATTATAATGGTTTTTACTCCTACCATCAAATAAAAATAAGGTTAAATTTGATTGTAATCTTTGTTAAAGTTTCAATTTAATGGTGTCTTTGAATTACCACCACTAAGTGTATTGGATTAGAGATGTTAAGGGAGATAAATATGTAGCAAGTTTGCCAAATATGATAATATGTATAGCTAGTGTCCATGATTTCTCGTAGTTTGATAATAATTTGAGAATAGAGTTGGGGAGTGAATGACATGGATGGATGTGCTAAAAAACAATAGGATATCGGATTGGATGATAATGACTCTTAAGTCAATATTAGTGGCTCTCACTTATGGTCTGTGACATGGGTAAGCCCATACAGGTTATAGCCCACTATTTGGGGCCCAATACATAATTCAACTACTAAAGCCCAACGTTGCTGGAACTCAACATGACATTAAGAACCAATGACATCTAAACACGTGGCAAGAGAAGGACAAGCCACATAAGCAGACAAAGATCCTGCAAAATTATTGCACTGCACATCAGCCATTAATGAAGTCCCTTACAGCATTTATTGCGATAACCCCTCCCCGTCAAGACAGAACGGCCTCACCATGAACAAGGTAAGCTAGAGCATAGACTTTTGGCCAAGATGATAGGTCGGAAGGGACAACGAAATGATTACCAGAGGATATAAGCAACGTCGAAGACAAGAAGAAGGTTAAGTTTTTTATCTCTAATTTATCTCTATATTCCATCTCTCTTTCTAACTTACTCGTCGGAGGGTTCGCTGGGGGACTCCCCGCTCCCCGTTGAACTCTTGTGCAGGTTCCTCTGTGGGCTTGGTACCTCGGATACTAGTTTGGAAAGCATGGATCAGTCTGACCCGTTCCATCTGGAACACGCTGTATTATCAGTTGGCGCCGTCTATGGGAAACCTTTTGCTCCGCGCGCCAATTGTGCTCATTGTCGCCGGAGACCCTTTCCCAATAACCCTTTCCTGCATGAAATGGCATACACGATACACGACGTAACATGGCATACACAATGCGCTAACATACAACCTAGCATACACAATGCTATGAAATGAAATGGCATACACAATGCATAATGGACTTACACCAACACAAGTGGACCTCAGCCACACTCACATAAGAGGCCATTAGATGAAAATGAGACAACTCGAGATGCGTGCACGCGTGCACGCAAATCGAGGACCGACCCTAAGGCACGAAATGCCACTCTAACAAGACATGGCAAGGCACGGAATATGGCATACTAGCATGCAAATTTCAGAGGCAATAAGTGATGCAAAACAGCCCTGAAAGATGGCAAAATGACACCCGATGCATGAAATGAATCTCGAAGCATGAAATTAGGCGCATGGAATGACCTATGGCTATGCAATGCATGCATTATTTGAACATGAAGTGTGAAGACAGAATCAAGACAGCCCCAAAAAAAGCATATTTACAGTTTTAAGCAAGGCCAAACAGTGAACACAAATGGGGCTAAGCGAGCATGCAAAAATGGCCCCGAAAGCGAGATAATGAAGTAAGTTGCAGCTGCTTGTCCCAAACAGAGAAGGGCCCTTCTACAATTTTGAAGAGGGGCCCAAAATATGGCATTTTACAGTTAGTGACCAAACCCAAAACAGTGCACAAGTAAGCCTAAAATACTATGCAAGATAAGGCCAGAAAGAGGGCTTCAACACAAAGTATACAAAGGATGCCTCAAACAGCAAAAAACCCTTAATGAAACATGAAGAGAGGGTCAAAATAAGGCTATTTACAGTTCGGACCAGAGCCCAAAAACAGAAGCACAAGGGGCTAACAAATCATGCAAAAATAAGGCCAAAAGAGGGATACAAAGGCAAGTGGCAAATGGAAGCCTCAAACAGTGAGGAGCCATTCAACAATGTTGAAGAATGGCTCAAAATAAGCCACTTTACAGTTTACAACATGCCTCAAAACAGTTTATACATAGGCCTAAAATACTATGCAAGGAAATGGCATAAAAGAAAGGTAAAGAAGCAAGTGCCACAAGAAGCCTCAAACAGTGAGAGGCCCTTAAACAAACATGAAATAGAGCTCAAAAAAATGCTATTTTCAGTTAGGGTCGGAGCTCAAAAAAGTAAGCACAAGGAGCTAGAATATGAACCAGAAAAGGGTCAAAAAGGGGAGAAGAGGACTTACCCTTGAAGACTAATTTTTGACAGCCTTTTGGACTAAAATGCAGCACTCCTAGGCTCTGAAGAACAACGTCAAGCTGCTGGAATGGAGGATGGAAGGGTGGGGCTATGGGTTGGTGAAGAACCAATGGGGCTAGAGTAGAGAGAGAGAGAGATTTAATGTGAGAGCTCCAAACCAAAATTTTCTAACCCCTAAAACCAGAGCTGGGGGGTGTTATATAGGCAAAAGAGTGGGGAAAAAGGGGGGGAAATTGAAATTCAAATTTCCCCCCAAAAAGGCCAAAAAGTGAGATAAAGAGGCAAGTGGTAGCTTCTGGCCTCAAACTGAAGAGAGCCCTTTAACAAAGTTGAAGAGAGGCTCAAAACAAGATATTTTGTAGTTTATGACCAAGTCCAAAACAGCTCACAAGTAAGCCTAAAATACCGTGCAAAAATAGGCCTAAAAGAGAGTTAAAGAGGCAAGTGATAGTAGCAGACCTCAAACAACAAAAGGTCCTTAATCAAACATGAAAAGGAGCTCAAAATATGACTATTTACAGTTTGGGTCGGAGCCCAACAATGCTTGAAAGCAAGGCTCGGGGGCCAAAACGCGCAGCCGGGGCCCCGAAAACTGACTGTTAGGCACCGGGAGTGGTGTTCGACCACGAAGTCAGTCTCTCGGACCACAGTGTCCCTCAAAAGGGAGGAAATAAGGTATGTGCCAAAAATCGGAGCAAACGGAGGTGGTTAAGCGGTCCCGAACCGAGCCACACGGCCGTCGGCTCCGAAAAATCGAAAACCGGGCTCCAAACCGGAAAAATGGCCTACGACCACGAAACGTAGCCTACGGCCACTGAGAGATGATCTACGAGACCTCTCCCTCCCTTCGGGAAGAGAGAACAGAGAAAACGGAGCCTGGTTCGCAAACCGAGGCAAAGCACAAAAGAGTCCGGAAGTCTGGAGGCAAGGCTCGCAGCTAGGACTCCGCAACCTCAGAACGAGCACAACATGCAACATCACCAAGCGCTCAATCGGTGACGTCTGAGTCTTAAGGTCAGTCAAAAATGGGGTGTCTACAGTTGCCCCTCTTTGACAGAACTCGAAAGTCATAAGAATGACGGGAGTGAATGTCAAAGCCCAGAGATGACCCATTTTTGACAAGGCCGAAGACTCAGACAAACAAGTGAGATAAACAGAGATGTGCCTGCAGGCGCGCCCGCAGGCAGGGGGGGCAAAATGCAACTGGCAATGCAAGACGCCGAAAGTGACTCAACGATCATACAAATGCAACAAGCTGTAATGAAGCACATATTCACAATAGATGCAACAGTTTTAAGCAAGAATGCAAAGCAACAACTACATTTCATGCAGTTAAGAATGCGGAGAATTTATTCAATTCTCGCCACGTCTCATACGGAGAAGATACAATACCTGCGCGGTTCGTCTGGTCGCACCAGCCTCAAATGAACCGTACATACAATATCGTGCCTCATGGTGCTGGGCATCTCTCGCTTCTTCTTGGTCGAACCACAGGTGCTACTTTTCTCCCTGACTATGGTTGCAGCTTTCCCTATTCTCCAACAGGGTGACAGACTAGGTTGGATCAGTATCCAGAATTGAGGCACATACAGATGCTATCTCAATCTATGGGGCTGCCATACAGATTTCAAGCCGAGGATATACCCCTGGGTATTTAAACCAGACTTTAGTCTCGGAAATCCCGAACCTTTGCGTTCTAGGCATGAGCCATTCGAACTCTAGTTTCCACCGTCTCAGTTGGTCTCCTAGGAACTCACTGCTAACACAAGCAGGTGGCTATACCAGACCACCGGAAGTCGTTCGGGCACGACAAACACCAAAGGAATTGCACCTTTAGAGGATTTAAGGTCTCCTAGACCAGACAATAAAACAGATATGATACAATGGATGTAATAGATGTGATGCAATAGATAATAGATGCGATGCAACAGAGAGTACAATAGATGCAAAATGGTGACATACGCCAACCACGCTGGACTCGTGAGTGGAGGAAGAACAAAGAAAATCAATCAGAAGCGCATTCCACGCAACCTAAGATAAATTCCAAACACGCTGAAATCGTGTGGAAGGGGAGGCTCCAATCACGCTGAAATCGTGAGAAGAGGTAAACAAAAACAACCCACCAGCGCGTCTACAACGCAACCTGGGATAAATTCCAAACACGCTAAAATCGTGTGAGGAAAAGAACACTCTAACCACGCTGAAATCATGAGAAGAGGTCAAAACAAGCCCGCCCAGTGAGTCTACAACGCAACCTGGGATAAATTTCAAACACGCTGAAATCGTGTGAGGAAAAGAACACTCTAACCACGCTGAAATCGTGAGAAGAGGTCTGAAAGCAACCGCTCAAGTGCGCGCACAACGCAACCTGAGATAAGATCCAAACACGCTGAAATCGTGTGAGGAACGGGACACTCAAACCACGCTGAAATCGTGAGAAGATGTCAAAACAATCCGCCCAGCGCGTCTACAACGCAACCTGGGATAAATTCCAAACACGCTGAAATCGTGTGAGGAAAAGAACAATCTAACCACGCTGAAATCGTGAGAAGATGTCAAAACAAGCCCGCCCAATGCGTCTACAACGCAACTTGGGATAAATTCCAAACACGCTGAAATCGTGTGAGGAAAAGAACACTCTAACCACGCTGAAATCGTGAGAAGAGGTCTGAAAACAACCGCTCAAGTGCGCGCACAACACAACCTGAGATAAGATCCAAACACGCTGAAATCGTGTGAGGAACGGGACACTCAACCACGCTGAAATCGTGAGAAGATGTCAAAACAATCCGTCTCCACGCGTCTACAACGCAACTTGGGATAAATTCCAAACACGCTGAAATCGTGTGAGGAAAAGAACACTCTAACCACGCTGAAATCGTAGAGAGGTCAAAACAAGCCGCCCCAGTGCGTCTACACAACGCAACCTGGGATAAATTCCAAACACGCTGAAATCATGTGAGGAAAAGAACACTCTAACCACGCTGAAATCGTGAGAAGAGGTCTGAAAACAACCGCTCAAGTGCGTGCACAACGCAACCTGAGATAAGATCCAAACACGCTGAAATCGTGTGAGGAACGGGAAACTCAAACCACGCTGAAATCGTGAGAAGATGTCAAAACAACCGCTCAAGTGCGCGCACAACGCAACCTGAGATAAGATCCAAACACGCTGAAATCGTGTGAGGAACGGGACACTCAGACCACGCTGAAATCGTGAAAAGAGGTCAAAACAATCCGCCCAGCGCGTCTACAACGCAACTTGGGATAAATCCAAACACGCTGAAATCGTGTGAGGAAAAGAACACTCAAACCACGCTGAAATCGTGAGAAAAGGTCCAAAATAACCGCTCCAGTGCACACACAACGCAACCTGAGATAAATTCCAAACACGCTGAAATC
>JAPPVO010004445.1:0-22155 GCA_030407325.1 Camellia japonica | reverse complement strand
GGGAGGGTGCGATGGATGCATCCAAAATAGCTGATGGTAGGCCCGCAGCCGTTTCATTCCCGATCATGGACACCGAGAAGTTATCCCCCAAGCACAACTGGTCGATCGAAGGATCTGAAAGTAGACATGCCAGTGCTACCCCCATTTCAAGTTCGGTGTCCTCAGACTCCACTTCCCTGTTCTGCTCAACCTTAACTGTTGGGTCTGTCTGCTCTTCAGCAACATCATCCCCAGGTAACTGTAGGTCAAAGAAAATCTCGAACCCTGGTACGCGCTTCCTCTTGCGTTTAACCACGGCTCTGGGAAGCCACAGAATGGAAAATCCTCCCCTTCCCGGACGAAGCGTCCGTTTAGGGTACCCTGAATGGGCCGGTGCATTAAGTCGAAAGGTCTCCCCATTTGTTTCGCTCTGGCTCTCCCAGCCATCTCCTTTCCTTTCCTTGCCCAATCCTCCTTGGTGGGCAGATAACCCAAGCCGAAAGTGTGGGGGTTGTGTGGCACTTCGGCCAATGCTGCGACGCCCTTGCGGTCGCTCTTTCCTAATCCCATCCCGGGGATATGTTGGAGCTTGTTCATGAGATACACTGCTTGGGCACTGACATATATTCCCTCGTTAGCAGCCATGATGTTCTGTACAACCTGAGCCTCAGCTAGGGTGAAACCTGATATGAACACATCTTCCATGCCATGCTCGATTTCTAGAACAGGCGTGGATACCTCCGGTGGCGGATGGATTGATGAATTTCCGAAAACAATGGCTACTCCCTTCCCATAGGGGTATTTCACCATTTGATGTAGAGTGGATGACACCGCCTTCACCTGATGCAGCCACGGCCGCCCCAAAAGCAAGTTGAAAGTTGCAGGCACCTCCAAGACGTGGAAATCTATCTCATGCTGTCCCGGCCCAACTTTGGTCTGAACTTTTACGGTTCCCATCACTTTTCTACTTGTATTGTCATACGCCCGGATGACTTGGGCTGTTGGTACAAAATCCGCGGCTTTTAAGCCAATTGCAAACGCCGTCCTTGCCGGGCAGACGTTGATGGCGGATCCGGTATTGACGAGAACCACCGGTATCCATTTATTCCTACATTCCACGGAAATGTAGAGAGGCTTGTTATGGTCTGCCCCCTCGGGTCGCAATTCCTTGTCGGAAAAAGTCAGCGTCGGGGTAGCTCCTCTCGGAAAGACTAATCCCACCAGCTGCTCTGGCCTGGTTTCTATTGAAAGCTTCGCTTTGTCCATGGCTGATAAGACAGCCTGTCTATGTACTCGTGATGCCATGAGCAGTCCCCAGATGGAGATGTCTGCTTGTATCTTTTTTAGCTGTTTGAGTACAGCTTCCTCCTCAAGTTGCTTCTCCTTTTGCTTCTCAACTCTCTATCCTTCCCGAGGCCTCTGGTTGATCTAGGTGCGGAGGTTTGAAGTACCGTCCACTTCGCGTCATATGGTCGACCTCTCCAGGTACCAGGTGTTATCGGGTTAGTTGTTCCCCCAATCTTCATCTGTGTGGGCAAGACACAAGTCCTCATCTTCCCACCACATTCCATCAGCAGCTGACAAACATCTGTCCGGCTCTGGTATGACTGTTCTTGTACTCGCAGCACCTTCCATCCATATGTTCGCGGCATTCTCAGTTCCTGTGCACACAGCAGTTTCAGTCCCCACATGGGCCTTTGCCTTCCTGATTCCCTCGGAATCTTCGAATCCTTCCTGTTCCGGGCGTGTCAATACAATCGGCTGTTCAATAATTCCCGTATTCGAAACACTCCATTCTCGAGTGAAATTCTTGACACCGGCGCTCTCCGGCGATGAACTCTGTTCTTCGACCTTTCCGGCTGTTACGGACATTTTCGCCCCTGCTGGGCCCTGTTCTAGCTGAAACTCTTCTACCACATCTGGTTGATCGTCCAACCATCCTGTAGCCTCTATCGACTCCTCATAATCATACCAGTTGACTGCCACATCCCCTGGATCTTGATCACTGTAAAATCGGAGATTGACAAGGTCTTCTTCCACAGTTGTTAAATCATCCGTTCCCTGTCCCAGACTATCCCCTTGGATCACACACAGTTCTCCTCCTGCTGGAAATTCCACATTTGGCCCATCCTGGCCTATTGATAAAATGTAGTCACCCGGACTATACGTTTTCTCAACACAACTTCCAGATTCCGCAGACTCTGGCCCAACAGTCCTCTTCTCCTTTGGGATCTCCTCTTTCCTGTCTTCGACAGTTACCACCGCTGGCTTAGGTTGGGTCATGGAGATGTCCATCATGCACAAATCGGCGCAATCGGGAAGGAACACCTCCGGCTTAGGCAGGTGGGAAGGAGTGATATAGACACTGGGATCGTAGGACGCGGCCCCAGTATGGATGAAATTGATTCTTTTGGGTGGTGGAGCTTGGTTATGTGCGGGGAGGGGATTTGTAATAACGTTGGGTTTCTCAGGAGGCAAGATCACCCCGTTATCGATGAGGTCTTGAATCTCATGACGTAATCGGAAGCACAGATCGGTGTCGTGACCGTGTTGTTGGTGAAATGCACAATACTTGGCTGGGTTGTGGGTAGCGGGGAGTCTTTTTGGTAAGGGTCGCGGCTCTAGGGGCTTCAAGTGCCCTTTTTTGATTAGCACCCCCAGAGCTTTGGACAGGGGCATATAGAGTGGAGCAAAGGTTCTGGTGTTTTTGGGTGGGTATTTGGCTATTGGTGGGTTACTTCCGGACGCACCGGAGAATGGTGCTGCTGCCGTGGTTCTCGGAGGGGGGTTGGTGGTAACCATGCTCACTTGGAGGCTCTTGTAGTTGTAGTGCCACTCGGGCCCGCATTAGTGTTGCGGTTGAAAGTCCTTCGGGGTTGCTCCCGATCGTTATCAATTAAGCCTTGCTTCAAGGCATCCTCAATCTGCACCCCCATTTCATGCAGGTCAGAAAAAGTAGGAAAGGGAGTACAATCATCTTTTGCATCAACTTCGGTTGAAGATTGCGCACAATCATCCGAATCTGATCTTTGTCTGTAGGTCTTAAGGTCATCATCGAAGCCTTGGCCCTCCATCTAGTTACAAATTCTGAGAAACTCTCTTTAGGTTCCTGTCTTGTTGTCTCGAGATCACGGGTTGTAATCTCGATTTGTGTGTTGTATGAGTACTGCGCAATGAAGGCCTCAACCATCTCGTCCCAGTTTCTCTTGACATCATCCTCTAATTTAGCATACCATATGGCCGCCACACCCGACAGGGTCCGGCCGAACAAAGACATCTTCTGCAGTCTACTGAGGCCCATCGGCCTTAAGATATCGGAAAATAGTCTCAGGTGCACCATGGGGTCCCCGGACCCGTCAAATCGATCAATATGGGGCATCTTAAATCTGTCTGGCAGCGTCACAGCTATGTCGGTATACCCGTCTTCAATTGGGGATGGTCCTGGATCCTTGAGATCTCTTGAATAGCTTTTCAAGCTTGTTCAACTTTAGTGCGGTGGGATCAGTTTCAAACTCAAAGGAAGAGTCTGGTAGGTTGGTGGGTGTCTTTGATAGTTGAGGTTGGATTTGGGGCAGGATCGGGGGTGGAGGTGGTCCTGTGGGAAGTTCGGTATCGTTCTGAGCATTGGCTGTCTCCCCGAGGTTTGGAACTCCTGGTGGGGGAGGAACTTGCTGCGAAGCAGAGGCTCCGGCTTGCTGTTGTAACCTTATAATTAACTCTGCTTGTTCATTCATGACCGTGGCCTGCTGCTTGGCGAATTCTGCTTGTCGGACAGCATCTTGCTGCATCATTTTCATGCCCTCTTGGAGCTGGCGCACCATCTCCTCTAAGCTAGCCATACTATTCTGCTCTGGTTGAATTACCGGTATATATTCCCTCTCTGTAGGCGAAACAAGACCCTTATCTCTACTGAACTCAGGTGGGGTAGATAAGGCCCTCTGAACTGGCTGCTGCACTGATGCTCTCTGCCTAACGGTTCTCCGTCTAGTAACCGGGGGTAGAGAGTGGTACACTGGTTGTCCGTCTACCAGATCCTCAGATCGATGGAGTCGACGACCTCTAGTCTAGAGTGCTTGGGGAATATCTACTGGATCAGAAGCAATTGTGCTCAACTACCTAGCAAAAAGATAAATAAAACATATAAATAAACAGACAGTCGGACAGCGTAACGGCGTAAAATAAACATATAACACACGGGTGGATATCATAATATGCTGCCAATGAGCTGAACACACTGTTCCTCATGCTGATCATTGTTCCCCAAATAACTGTCCCAAAACTGATACCCTCAGGTAGAACTGATTCCCCAAATACTGATGCCCGCAGGCCTGATACCCAGACTTGCAAACTGATGCATGCATTCCCTGTAGAGATACACTCTAAAAGCACATAGCATATAAAAGAGAGCCAAAACACCCCTATGTTGGGGTAGGGTTCCTCTGTCCTATTTTGTCAGGAGCTAGGATTTCACTACGCACGCAGCGGTTTCAAACAACTTACATCGGGTAGGCAACCTGTCCTAATTTGGAATGGTCACTACGGATTCCGAATATGCACTAGGTCGAATGGTCGAAAAGGGTGCCCCGGTAAAACCGGGGTTTGTGTTCCCATACTGGCAGAGCCCGCAACCGGTCAGCCTTATGGTCATGCCTTGACAAGACAAGCCTCCGGCAAACCGCTCAGGAATAGCAGATGGCCAACACGGTGTCCTAGGCACACCAATGCACATGCAATGCAAAGAGACACATAAATGAAATCAAAACAAGATATCACGAATTCGAATCAAGTTCTCTAAACTCCCCAGTAGAGTCGCCAGAAACTGTAGACGCGCCCTTGGGCTTCACTCTACAGTTCGGACTCCCTTTTGTGTCACGGTTCTAAATCTGAACCAAAGAGTCCAAATCCGGCAAATCGTTTTGAGAAACAGATTTTTGAAAAGAAGTGCCAAACATGGACTGCTTTGCCAGATACAGAGTCGCCACCTAAATATTTTTTAATAGGGAAATTTAGGAAACCCTGACTCGGTGCCAAAGTCCACGTGTCCGTCATCACCAAAGTTGCCTCGGCTCGGGAGCTTGGGTACGATTGGGGAAGGTCAGCTATGAGCACCCCCTCTCGCCCGGTCCGAAGACCGGCCTCTACTGACCGTGATATTCGATTTTGAAAACGTTATGTGTTCTTATTCCGGTTATTAGCCTAGATTTACTATGTTATGCGCACAGCAAACAAGTATAGACCAAATCGCCTGAATTGGAACAAAACATTTCATTTTTGTTTTGAAAATGGTTTGTTACTCGCAAGTAGGCTAAAATGTAGGTTTTTGCCACCCTCAAGTGGGCTTAAAACTCACAATTTTAATGTCTTATTCCAATTTAGGTAATTCAACCTCCATCCACAGGCATTCAATCAGTTATATCACATAAGCAGCTAGCCTCATGGTATTTATGCTATCATGGCAACATTCACACATATGTGAGGATGCTAAAGCGAAAGAACTTACAGAGTACTCCAAGCCAAAACAGAAACCAGTTAGTAATCATATGCATGATCCTAGTTCATGTTAAGATGGCTAATAGAACGCATGCAGGATGCAACTATGATAGGCTCGGTTATCCTAAAGATGGCATGCGAAGTGCTGCAATTAACAAGTACTCATCTCGGAATTTGAAATACAAGTGTAGTTAGCATGATGTGCCGAGCCCGATGTATGTAAGACAAATGTATGGATGCACGCATGCACAGCATAAGGTATGCTAAATTAAATATGCCCTAATACTAACCATCGAAAGCAGGTAAGTAAAAGGGAGAAAGAAGTGGGGATTGGAAGACATGCACACACCCACCCACACTTATTACACAATTGCGCCCTCACTCGGAGGGACCAAATAAATATACAGGCCGAATGAATAATACTGAATTAATTATTACAAAACTCCTAATCTAATTAAATTAAGTGCAAAGAGAAGATGGCCGCAGCCCCCGCCTCAGAATGCGTGAATGATGCATGCTTCTGCCTATCTTGCCTGGAAAACCCGTGCCATGCTATCGCTGCCTCTATTTTACACTGTCCTGCATCTCCAAAGACTGCAAAAATCCTGGGACATGTTCCTTGCACACTGTAGAATACCATCGGCTGGAGGAAATGCCCACCGGCCATAGAGAATTTCCATCGGCTGTTGATGAAGTTATCGGCCATTCACTAATGGCCGGTCGGCACTAAATGTTGCCAGTCGGCAAAAATTTTCCTGCAGAAAATAGTTTTGACAGTAACAGAGGACAGGCAGTGCATGGCATAGAATTTCAAGCACGTGTAAGCATGGCTACTCTCCCAATCATGTAACGGACTCAAGGGAGTATGGCCTTTGGCCCTCGGGCTATCAATTGTGCATTTGATACATGATAGCCTAAGGAGCTAAGGTTGCAATTCAATGTGAAAATGCATGCAACAAACAAATGAGGACCAAGACCCTATCATGTCGAAGTCAAGGGCCTCGGTGACCGAGAGTTAAGACGTGTTACATCACTTGTAGTATGAACACTTCTTAACCCTCACACTTGGTTTGACACCCCAAACCAAGTAATGCAATGCATGTTATGCAAACGTGGCTCAAAGATGCAACATGAGGTTAAGATGCAAGGCATGCCGAATGCCATGCAACTATCATGGCAAGTATGCAATGCTAGACATGCAAGATGCAAATGTAATGCAAACAAGGACAATCTAAGCAATAGGATCATCATGTTACAACACCTAATGAAGCAATCATGCAATAAAGATGAGATAAGCATGCAATGGTGGAGTTAAACCATAAAGGGGCAGACCTCAATCCACCCCAAAACAGTGGCCAAAAGTGCCCAAAATGGTGGACAAACTCTCATGTCAACATGCAAGCCAATGGGCCTAAAGCTAAGGCACAAAAAGGGAGTACTTTACTTCCACTAACATGACCACTCATGGCATGAATTAGACAAGCAAAAACAGAATTCTAGCATGCAAAAATGGGCTCCAAAACCCACTGATATGGCAGCTTAAATGATCCAAACACATAGGCATGCACAATGCACATTTCAAGGCATGAAATCACAACACTTCCGAGCATTAAAAAAGACACAAATGACAATGTAAGACCACATTATATGGACTGAAACATGATATCAAATGACGCCAAATGATGATAATAAGCTCATGCTAAACATGTTAGTAACCCACATAACTAAGGCTTACAAGGAAAAATACAAAGCAACTATACCAAGCATGTCAAACATGACAAAATCAGTGGCCAACAGACCTAAAGCATGACAAATCATGACCAAAAGCTTCAATAATCTAAGCTAAAACATGAGGATATACTAGGCTAAACACATGGCACATTTCTAGGCAAGATAGAGAATTACAAAGCAAGTATAAAATGCATGCTAAGGGCCAATAAACCACCATTAGACAGGGATATAATATGACCCAAAACACCCAAAAAAACTCTGAAATGGTACCAAATGCAACTACTCATGCATGCTATCCTTATGAGCCAAAAACATGCACAAATGAGACACAAAGGGAGAGGGGTGTCCCTCCCCTATACAAGACTTCAAACCATCTCCTTCACCACTGAAAATTCACTGGTTTTCAGTGGTGAAAAGACTAAAACCCTCAAGCAAACAAAACCTCACTAAGGAAGCATCGAAAAGGCCAAATAAGGCCTAAGAGGGTGAGTTTGAACTCAAACCACAAAACACCCTTAATGAAAGTCCTTAAGCATGAAAATATAAGCTTTTTTTATGTTATGTACAAAGCCTAAATCAGCAAGCAAGATAGGTAGAAAACTAGTGCAAGTTTGGGGAAACTAAAGCAAAGTGATTACCCTTGAAGAACACCTCAAGAACAGCCAATGCAGCCCTCTTCTTTTGATCAAAATCAGTCCAAAAGCTCAAGAATCAACCCTCCAAACCTCTCAATCTCGGAGCTAGGTGTAATGGTGTGTGTATTAGTGCAAAAGTAAGGTAAAAATGCACTTTTAGGCTTCCAAACACACCCTAAGGATGGGAGAGAGGGAGATATAGAGAGAGAGGATGATATATCAGATGTATGTATGTATTCTCTGGTTCTTTTGATCAAAAGCTTCCAACCCTAGACAAAGGAGAGGAAGGATGCTTATACAGGCAAACAAAAGCATTCTAAGCTTCTCCAAGAAGCTATATCAAAAGGGGCAAAGGGTGCAAAGGGCTCTTGGCTTCTTGGAGAAGCTAAGACAGCTGGCCAAGCTTCTCCAAGAAGCTTGGCCAAAGGGTGCAAGCTTCTAGAAGGAAAGGGGGTTCAAAGGAGTCAAACCAGCCACAAGCTGCATGCGGAGAAGTGATGGTGCATTCCAGCTGGCACAGCTGGCATGCACTATGCCTCAAGGGTTCAAAGGAGTCACACCGGCCAGCAAAAGGGATTGCCGGCCAAATATAGTGCCGGCCGGCCATTGATTGTAAGAAACCATGGCTGGTGGCACCCCTAAACAGCCGGTGATGCTAGGGGAAGGCCGGTGGGATGTGGGGATGGCCAACAAGCCCTTCCCTGCCCTTCAAGGCAAAAACACAAGTGTTTGGTGCCAAAACCAAACACGGAAGAGTCGAGTTCGGAGATCCTGAGGCAAGGTGCGTAGCCGAGACCTCCGGGAACTCCAAACGAACACAAACATGGATGATCACCGGGTGTTCAAACGGTGACGTCCAAGTCTTGAGGACGGTCAAAAATGGGGTGTCTACAACAGCATTCCTTGACCCTATAATAGTGTTCACATTTATATCAGGTATTTCTGATTTATAAGTCAGAAACCGATATGCACTACTATTTTGAGCATAACCAATAAACACACAATCCACTGTTTTTTGTCCTATCTTAGTCTTTTTCGGAACAGGAACTTCAACTTTTGCCAAACACCCCCACACTTTTAAGTATTTGTAGGAAGGTGGTCGACCTTTCCATAATTCATAAGGAGTGCTGTTAGATTTCTTGTGGGGTATTTTGTTAAGAACATAATTAGTAGACAATATTGCTTCCCCCCACAAGTTTTGTGGTAAGCCTGAACTTAGTAACATGACATTCATCATTTTCTTTAAGGGTTCTATTCTTTCTTTCAACAATTCCATTTTGCTGTGGAGAATAGGGTGCTGTAATTTGGTGAATAATGCCATGTTGTGCACAAAATTCATTTAATGGTGCATCATATTCACCACCCCTATCACTTCTAACCATTTTAATGGTTTTTCTAAGTTGATTTTCAACTTCTGGTTTGTAGAGTTTAAACATTTCTAAGGCTTCATCTTTGCTTCTAAGTAAGTGTACATAACAATATCTTGTGCAATCATCGATAAATGTTATGAAATACTTTTTACCTCCTTAGTTTGAATAAATTTAAGATCACATACATCTGTATGAATTAATTCTAGAGGTTTGGTTCTTCTTTCAACGATTTAAATGGAGCCTTAGTTTCGCTTCTACACAAATCTCACATTTGTGATTAGGATCAATTTCAAACTTTGGTATATAATCCAAACTAATTAATCTACGTAAAGTATCAAAATTCACATGTTCTAATCTACGTGCCATAAATTCGACTCAAGAATATAAGCAAAAGATGTGTTATTCTTATTAATAGCAACTTTTGGTACAACCATCATTATATTTTATTTGAAGAGACCATCACTCATATATCCCTTACCAACAAGCATACCACTCTTTGTTAATACAAATTTATCAGACTCAAAAACAAGCCTAAAACCATTTTTACTTAACAAAGAACCAGAAACTAAATTCTTTCATATGTCTGGTACATGCAGTATGTTGTTGAGGGTCAGTTCCTTCCTTGATGTCATCTGCAAGATCACCTTTCCTTATCCAGCCACAGTAGAAATAGAAGAATTTCCCATGAAAAGTTGTTCACCATTTGCAGCCTCATTGTAGGTAGTGAACATTTTCTTGTCCACACAAATGTGACGAGTTGCCCCAGTGTCAACCCATCATTCTTTGAGATTTCCAACCAAATTAGCCTCAGACACCACAGCAGAGAGGTTGATGTCATTTACCCCATCAGAGATGTAATCTAATTCTGTCACATTGGCTTAATTGGTGGTCTTCTTGCTTATACTTTTGCGATCCTTCTTAGGGCGGCGGCAATCAGAAGTTTGATGTTCGGTCTTGCCACAGTTATAGCATTTACCTTTGAACTTTTTATTCTATTGTTGTCCCCTTGTTTAGGACCATCTCCAGTAAACTTGCTCTTTTTGTTATGTGGTTTGTGCACTTGTTCAACCACATTAGCCTTAGACTCAATGGGATTTTTCTCATTCCTCTTTTCAGCCTTTCGGTTATCTTTCTCAATTTTCAATCTTACAATTAATTTATCCACGGTCATCTCCTTGCTTTTATGTTTTAAATAATTTTTGAAATCTTTCCAAGTCGGTGGTAACTTTTCCACTAAAGCAGCGACTTGGAAAGACTCGCTAAGAGACATACCTTCAGATTGAATATCATGCAAAATTATTTAAAAATTTTGAACTTGAGAAATTACCATTTGGGAGTCTACCATAACGAAGTCCAGAAATTTACCAACAACAAATTTCTTTGTGCCGGCATCCTCTGTCTTGTATTTTTTCTCCAAAGAATCTCACAATTCTTTTGCTGTTTTCATAGGGCTGTAAACATTATATAGCATGTTGTCAAGGCTATTGAGGATGTAGTTTCTGCACAGGAAATCTAAATGTTTCCAAGCATCTACAGCGGCAACAACTTGCCGATCACTTTCATCCTCTCTAAGTACTGGAGCCTCTTCACGGAGAAACCAGACCAAATTTAGAGTTGTAAGATAGAATAGTATTTTCTGCTGCTATCTCTTAAACTCAGTGCCATTAAATTTTTTCGATTTTTCTCCATGATTTATCGGAACTTGAACATGGTTCTGGATAGAGACCGGAATCGTTGTAACGATCGGATTTGAAGTAATACTTTCAGCAGCCATTATATCTGATTATAAAAATCAGAAAAAACCAAAACACAAATTAATTTTCTAATTACTAAAACCAGAAAATAAATTATAACACAAAATAATTTTATTTTCCTTGTTACTAGAAAAATAAAATACCACAATAATTTTTGTAACACAAATTAATATTCTGCAATTGTTAATGACACTAGTATATTACTACTAGTTGTCAAAGAAAATAGACAATATATTACTACTATCTATCAAACAGTATATTACTATTATTTGTTTTCCAATCAGAATATCACTTTGTGAAAACATAGAAAATTAAATACAATGAAGACACCAAAAAAAAAAAAATTATGTCTTAAGATTGTTGGACAATCTTTACTGTATTTAAATAAATAAATTATGTTTGTATACTAAACTACAAACAGAATACAAAAGAAATATAGGAAATGAGAGATATTGTTTGATCACAAAAATCAAACCAATAACTATAAAGAAATAAATAAAAACAGATTTTTATTTTGTTACAAAAACAAAATCAAAATCTGATTTAAATAAATAATAAACCAGAAAATAAATTAACAACTTACTTGATTAATTTCTTGAACAATGTTCTGATCAAATCCAGTGTTAGACACTGTGTCCTTAAGATAGATGTGTCATCTCCACGGTGCTTTTAGATTTTCGGATGTCTATCTCCCAGGATAAAATGATCAACAACGAATAAATGCAGCACTACAATTTATTCGCACAACGAACACACTAAGTGTATACACTCTTTCTCACAGAAATTTAATGTAGTAAAATGCAGAGATTATTTGTAGAGGAAAAGTACGAAAATTATGAATGAAAACATCAAATAAGGGCTACCTATTTATAGATGGAGTGGTGGCTGTACAGATTTGAATGAATAGGTATGAAACTTGTTTGAACAAGTGCAAGACCTGTTTGGCACTGTTTGAACAGATAACCGAATATGTTTTCTTTAATTTGCACAAATTTGAATTTAATTCGGATAGATAAAATCTGTATAGAAAAATTGAAGAGGTGTAAGCAAAGTTTTGAATTTTCCAACTGAAAATTTGAATTCAAAATTGCCAGAATTTATTTTTCCAAAACATAAAAAATAAATTCAAATGCTTTTGGCCCAAAAAGATAAATATCAGGCCGGATAAGCCCAACCCAACCTCACACCACGCACTCGTGCCCAAGCCCAGGCGTAGCTCGGGCGGCGGCGGCGCGTGGTAATTTTTGGGTCCAATGGGTCTAGCCCATTTTGCCCATAACCTCCCTCAAAACTTGGCTGCCCCTTAGGGCCTACCCCAAGTTCCAATTACATGCCTTATAAACCCACTCAAAGTTTCCTACCAAATCAATGTGGGACAAGCCATAATTCAAACCTTACGGAATTTTCACCAAAAACTCCATTTTCATGGAGCTCACTTTGGCTTCAATTTTTCATTCAACTGATAATGGTTTTGAGCAACCAAATATACCACGTGAATCACAACGTGGCATAGAACACGTTACCACTTAGACCTGCCAACTTTGGCACACGGGTCCTAAAAAATAGACCAAAGTTAAAAAAAAATTCTTTTTTTTTTTCAAACCATTTCTAACATAATTTGGATATAGAATTGTCATTTCTTCTTCACTTTGTATTTATTCTTCATATTTTCTGAATCTAATTTTCCTATAAAGAGAATATGCACAGCGAAATTCGCTAGACTTGCAATAGTCACTACTGGAAGTTTGACATTTAGTGGCGTTTAAAAAACGCCGTTATAAGTGCAAAAAACGCCGCTAATTCTTTTCATGACGTTTAGCACCAAACGTCAAAGATGCGACCATCGCTATAGCATTATGACACTTTAAAAACGTCGCTAAATTAGTAGAGACAGTGTTTTTAAAAACACTGCTAAATGTCGTAAATAACGATAACCTGACGTCATCTAATATTTACCGACGTTTTAAAAACGCCGTGATAGATTTTTTCTTATTTTAAAAATATGACCGTTGACACTGTAGTGGTGTTTGAGAAAACGCCGTTATAGCTCTTTCTTTTTTCTTTTTTTTTAAGATTGTGCTTGATTCTGTTAGATTTAACTAAAAAACATACTTGTAATAAAGCTAAAAAATAGCAATAATATGCATAAACCTATTTCAATATATTGACTAAATTTAGGCAAACATTGCATATGATTATTCTAAACAAAAATCAAACAAACACAACCAAAAAATAAAAAATATTATATCACAGTTGTTAATTTCAACCAACAGCCATAACAAAAACAACAGCCATAACCAAAAAAAAAACAAAAAAACTAATTTGTCCATAAAGACCAAACTTCAGAGCTTCACAAAACATCCATACAAATAATGCCCATACGCACCTGCAAGGAATGATAAAACATAACTACTTAGGTAATTATAATAAATTTGGCCATAAATGACAATGCTACCCAATAAAATAATAGATGAGAAATAAAAAGAAATGAAATCTTACTTCAAGTAATTTCTTCCATCATATCCACCAACAACATATAGAGTATGCCATTAATTTCTGCTTAATTTCTTATTATAGATATGTCTAGATGTCAGGAACAATACACCAAACCAAAATAAAGAAGGCATTAGTTCCCTAGTCAACAACAATTTCCACATAGCACAATGTCCTAATTGGATAAGAAAAATAGATGGATTATCCTTTAAATTACCAGGTCATAGCAATACCAGATAGCAAACTAAAAACATAACAATTCCCGATATAAGATATGCCTTTGTATGAATGAAAAACCAACACATTTGAGCAATAAGCACTTTGTTCAAACACTAGATGTAATCTTAATCTGATATCATCTACAATGCACATAAAATTAAAAAATCAGAAAGAAATGATCAAATAGAAAGAGAAATGGATATATAGAAGAAGAAGAAGAAGAAGAGGAAGAAGAAGAAGAAGTAATAGAAGCATACATACCCTTGTTGGAAGAGGTTGAGATTATGAAGCGATGAATGAAGATGGCAATCTCGTGAACAGCCTCAAGTAATTTCTTCCATCATATCCAACAACAACATGCCATTAATTTATGCTTAATTTCTTAGCTACAACAGAGAGCATATCCTCTGCATTCTGATCCCAGACTCACATCACATCCTTTGCATTTGAGTTGATAATAAAAATTACTAAATTTTACTAGCTTAAAAGCTAATCGACACATGAATGACCACTCACATATGTTCAAACATCATGCGAAGATAGCTCAGTATAGAATAAAATGAAACAGGAATGGTTCTGGATTTTCAAGACAAAATTTCATCAACGTCTTGGAGAACAAAAAAGATTAAATAAATAGGAGAAAGGTATCAACATATTCCTTTCCAAAATGCAATAGAATAAGCAATAATTAGTTTCTATAATCACCTTTCCCTTGAAAGCTTTTGCTGCCTCTCGGAACATGGGTTGAAACGTTTCTGAGTCATTGGAAGTAGCAAAAAGCAACAACTGAAACAGCAAAAAAAAAAAAAAAAACAAAAAAGATGTGAAAACAGTGAAATGTTTAAAACCTCGTGTAAAATAAAGCAACATTAATACAAGTAATACCTGATTTTTAATTGGATTCTCAAATATTAATGGAGCACTTTCCCTGGTTAAAGTGGTCAACAAAGGAAGCTTGTTCTCATATACAAATTGTGTTATTGTTGATTTGGTGATTGACCATCTGTAGACCTAACTGAAAGTGTAAGTAAAGTCTTTGGGCAACATAAATCAGAAGCGTCTTAACAATTAAGATGATGAAGAAACTAACCGAAGTGGCTAATCTTTTCAGTCTCCTTCTTCAGCAAGACCAGAGCTGGACGTTTGGCTCGGGGATCAATGTCGAAAACTTTTGCCACTTCGGGACTAGAAGTTTGATAAAAGCTGACATCCTCTTCCAGTCTTGCAGCAGTAGACAGCTCCTCGTTTTGTGGACCCTGCATATGTTGTGGGAAACAAGGTTGAAAACAAGAGAACGAAAAAGCAGAGTTTTCACTGCAAATACTTTCACTTCACAGAGAAAAAAGTTCAAACAATTAAAATTCAAAAGATGTAGAGAAATTTTTTATACCATACACTATGGAATTAGCCTTTTATGACTTTTCACAAACCTCCCACAACTTGACTGGTGCAATTTTTGACTTGGAAGGGAAAAACTTGTGTCATCCAACAAACAACAAAACTTTAACAAATTGAAACGTAAAATTGGCATTGTATTGTCAAAGTTGACTAAAATGAGACCTGAGCAGCTGTCGGGCAGCTTATGAGAGTAAGCCGTCAAATTTAGATTCTAAGCAAACAAAGAAGCACTGTATACACACATGAAGTTTGGATTAATCAGTATATGCATTCAACCCATGCAAACACATTGTTTTGTAAATTGATCAACTTATCATTTGTGATCTTAAGATCGAATGATTTATTTAAGGCCCGATAAACCAGTTAAAAAACAAAAATTATCAGGACAAAAAAATATGAAAACGCATTAGTCAAACTCAAAGCAAAATATCAATTTCGGGTTGTTCAAAAAAAAAAATGCTTTAAACAACCTCTGGCAGCACATGGTCAAGGTGTTTTAGGGCAGGTAGGAGTGACAAAAAAGTGATAAATAACTTGTGTGCATTTCAAACAGGTAACTAGTAGGAAATTTTATAATACTAGACTTTGGATATCAAGTAAACAATAGGTACAAAAAAAGTCCCAGTTGAGATTCAAGAAATACCACTAAAGAGTCAAGGAAGCCTGAAACTACTTTAGGTTCAGCAGTCAATATACGTTCTGCTTCCTCTACTGTCGATGGGTTGTATATACCAGGTCCCGTCTTCTTTTTCACCCAACTCACAATAGCATCCCTACAAAAGATGAGTAATAAGACAATAAGACAACGGTATTGTTCCATATTGTTCCAACCACCTACAAGAGAAACAAAAGTCAGAGATGCTAAAATGGCCATCATACATAATTTCCACCCAAAAAAGTGAAAAAACACAATCAGTGTGTTTGGTTTGAGTTTTTTGGATTAAATTTTTTGAAAACTGAGTTTTTAAGTTTTCGTGTTTTTTTGTTTTTAGTGAATATTTTTAAAATTTTAAACATTTTTTTTACTTTTTTAGATGCACCTTACTTAGATGTATCTAAAAAATAAAAAAATTTGTGAAAAAATATTTTAAAAAAATAATAAATACATAAAAATACAAAAAATGTACTGAATTCTTGTATTTTTTTTTGTATTTTTGGTATTTAGTGAATTGTTAAAAGATTTTTTTTACAATTTTTTTACTTTTTAGGGATATTTATGTTAGGTGTGTCTAAAAAGTAAAAAAATTACTTAAAATATTAAAAAAATTCAGTAAAAACAAAAAAACACGGAAAATAAGAAAGTAGAATTTTTTGAAAAATGTTTTTGGAAAAATGGAACCAAGCAAATTTCAAAAACTGGTAAATCTTGTCTCATACTAAGTGCAATCTCAAAAAATAATGTGGTTGCAAATAAAATAAAATAAAAATTGGATAAGTTGTCACTTTTGAAGTGAAATTCATTATAGTTATAAAGAATTAATATACATGCTTAACTGTGTCCAACATAAAGCTCACATTTGCTTAGTGAAGAGTAGCTCGCCTCAGAAAGTGCCCTGAATCCACGATCCCTTGATATGTTTTCACTCTCCATGTCTTTAAGAGAACCCAAATCAGATGTTATTAATGCAGTGAGTACACCAACCTGTCACAACTCAGCCTAATTGAACTATTTGACTAAGTTCTTATGAGTTTTCTTATTCTTTTCAAGCCAAAACAAGAACAGCTCAATCTTGAGATTTCCTTTCCTTCACTTTTTCTTAGAAACCAAAGTCAAATTTATATATAGTTTTCTTTCAGCTATTGTAATTGTGTTCTTTACTTAAGTTTTCTTAGCAAAATTTGAAGCTTAGCCCTTCATTAGCTGAGCCAAGACCTGTAGATTGGTGTATTTTTACCCTGATAATAACTATGCTGCTTTGCCTGCCATACCATGTGTCGATTTTAAGCGTTGCCGATAATTCGCTTAGTAGTATTCAATCAGAGCAAGGTACCTTGAATTTGCAGTTAAATCTGCATGTATACATACATACATAGGTGTATATACTTGTACATCTACACAAATGGAAAGCTAGCATGCATTCCTATATATGTTTTGTCATTTCCAGTCAAATGTTGCAAAAACTGAACCAAGAGGAAAAAAACATACTCTTTAAAACTAAAAAACATACTATTTTTCCTCCATTTTTTCCCCCTTTGAAATAGCGAGGGGAAAAAAAAAACTTACCCAACAAGTTCAACAATTCATATTCAATTAACATATGATTGCAACAAAGCCATAGAATTTCCCTATATCTTGGAATTTTTATTGTACGCAACATAACGCATTTAAATTTCAAAATATAATGCCATTTGATATGAGAGCGTTCATACATACGTACACAATCATCTCAGTCAACAGTAGAACATTGAAAGAGTTAACATACAAATAATCTAACAAATTTGAATTGTTAGGAGAAAATAACAGCAGAATCTTCAAACATTCTAGTTTCAAAGATGCATCCAATTTGAAAGTCACTTCAATGGAGAACTAGAGAGCAATTATACACCGAACTAGAAAAATAGATTATGACATCAATGTGGTAAATGTAGGGCAACTATCAACATGAAACACAATGCAGTGTTCAATAACAAAGAAGAGAACACTCAAAGACTGCAAGTACTTTAAAAGAATTCCAAATATATAATTTACTCCCTAAATGAAGTACAAAAATGAAGAACGTATACCGTGTAAGTGTTTTTATCCTCCATCACATTGAACTTTCTAAGAGCAGAACTGATGCATTTGTTATGACATTTCTCTGTGGTGGGCCAAGAATGATGAGTGGCCTGAAAAGAGATATTAAACCCCAAAAGAAAAGGTACATAAGATGACAAGAAAATATGAATCTCTCATTTGAAACTCTTGCCAATATGAATCTTAGCATACTTTAACTATCCAAGACATTGTCGGATCATCATTGTTAGCAGGTAAAAAATAAAGCAGTTTTATTTATCAAAAACAAAAAAAATAAGTAAAGCAGTTTTAAGTGAATCTCAAAGTATTTCTACTCTTCTAAGAATAATTCAGTTCCGGCTAAATATTGTCTGCAGAACATTGGTCCTGTCTTAACTTTTGTACTAGTTGAATCTAAAATAAAGAAGGGAAAGGATAACTGGGAATACCTGCTAGAAAGCTAACTCGTAAGATTGAACAGCCTCCTCAAATATACAAAGGGAATAGTCATCCCATAACAATGTTGCAGCTAAATTAGATATACCTTCAAGTTCATCTAACTCAATCTGTTGAAAAATATTCTCATTTCAATATACATGTGTAGAGCAGCTCTCCACTGAGGAACAAAAAAACAAACACACAACCCAACAGAGTCTAAATCCCAATTCTTTGCTAAAATGAAGAGGACATATACCAAAGCACAGATGTAAACTAGTTTCAATGGATAATAATAGACATGGTATGGAAGAGAAGAAATGCAAGCACAGGACAGTAACAAGAATAAATGTGGAAAAGAATGTAAGGTTACATCAGGTATAAAAAGGTAAAATGAACCTCTTGTGTGCTTCATGGAAGATGACTCTATATCAAAATCAACATCTATAAAACCATCAGCCCTTACAAGTGTTGAATCTAGTGAGATATATCTGTAAAAAAACCAAACACGGGTTCATCAACTCATTAGCATAAAAGTCAAATACCTACTGATGTGTCCATAATATTATCAACAGTGCACCTTTTCAGAAAAGATCATCCAAAATTGGTGCTTACAGCATGCATGGGTGACAAATCATGTACTTGTTCAAAGGGACCATGGCTCTGAAATCTAAATCTTATGAAAAAACTTTGTTGAGTGCATTACTTTTGACCATTATCGAACCATACCAAGCATGAAAAATTTAAGTCCATGTTGTTTAAATGCATATTATTCACTAGAAAGTGCTAAATATGGGCACATCAAATGTACCCATGCATGCACATCTACATAAGATTAGCCCAAGAGCTCATCTCACCTTAGTGATCAAGAAATGTGGAGAACAAATGAAAGAAACTGTACATTCGAAACTGCAATGAGCAGTCTTCATTCACATGTGGGATGCCTATCTCACGTCATTAAAATAAACTTCCCTTCTGATTTGCCCCTTCTATATAAACAGGAATCCCACCTATTGGTTTTCCTACTTTCTACTCATCTAGAAAACAGGAATCCCACCTAGAAAACAATTACCTCTTTTATCACTTTTATTTAAAGACAACCCCTGGCATACAGTGATAATCACTATTTATTTTGTTTAACAGCCCCCAAGAGTATTGGGTTACCTCTCTGAGATTAAAAACAAAGCCTTACACAGCAAGAAGGATAAAATAACCTTTTTATTGAACTCCACTCTGTTGAGGCACAAAAAGAAGACCCTTTGAAAAGGACAGTAGTGCCAATACCAAAAAAGCCGCGCACTCCACTGAAAGAAAGCGATCTAAATGTTGGGTTATCTTTCTCTTTGGAAAGAAAAAACTGAGGAAATACTCCTGATGACTCAGGTTGGCAGCAAAACCAATTCAAAGAACCTTTCAGAGAACCTCTGGTGCCCAAATATCTATTTCTGGTCCGCAATTCCGCTTGAGCACCTCTGGTGCCATGTAATAAGGGCTTCCAACAATTTCAGAGAACCTTTCACCTAAAAATGTTTGAACAAATTAGAGCTAAATAGCATAACTGCAAACAGAAAAATAAAAATAACTGGCCTCTTTATCTTCTTTTTTTACTTCGACTGCACTATAAAAATAAAAATAAAAAATGCAGGGTATGCATATAGAGAGGCTTAGATGAATATACATTCTTGGAGTCTTCACTGCTTGAAGTCTTGGCATATTAATGACTAGGCAGAACAAAACTTGTTTATATACAGGGTAAGCATATTTATTATTAGGATGATAAAGTCTGAAGTTTTCAACAACTTATTATGCATAAAAGATAAAAGAAACTCACTCAAATGGTTCAAAATATCTTCTATTTTTCTTCATGAATGAAGTCTTAAAAGGGCTATGATGCAGCATCACAAATTGCTACAAATTTCTCATCATCAAACAAATCTATTAGTTGAAGAGAGCTTGGACAAGCACTCTAATAAAAAATCAAACGGTTGAAATAATCAAATTTAATAAACTATTAAGTGAAACCATCACTTCAGTGAATTCCAATCCGTTGTTTTAAGCAAACATAGCTAGTTTTTGGACTTGGCCATACTCATTTGATACATAATTCAAGGGTAAATTACAAACACCCCCCTCGAGGTTTGGTGAAAATACAGATTCCCTCCTGAGGTTTGAGAAATTATATCCCGCCCCCTGAGGTTTATATTTCCATAACAAATTGCCCCCTACGGTTTTTATTTTCATACAGATTCCCCCCCTAATTTGTTATGCAAATTTGATCCTTAGGGGCAATTTGTAATTTCTCAAATCTCAGAAGGAATTTATTTTCACCAAACCTCGAGGGGGGTGTTTGTAATTTGCCCATAATTCAACATATAATCCATATGAATATATAAAAGGTTACAGAATTTCTTATTGAGATTTCTGACCAAAAATTTTGTCAATCTATTCATATATATGTATGTATTTATTTATTTTGTGTTCAATTTTAACATCTACAATACACATTATGATCTTCAATCAATCAATAGATCTTCAATCGAAATCTAGCATACTTGCATCGAATCAATAGATCTTCAATCTGATCTAAGATGACAAAGTATGAAAAATCTAGAAACCTTCTAGATGTTGATTTGTGATTATGTATAAATTTTAAGCAGAATATAACAATCCCAATCAAACAATCAAGACAAAGAGTCACAACGATTTTACGTGGAAAAACCACAATTGGACACCTCCAATTGTGATCAAAAAAACCACGGGCAACAGCCACAAGACAATCCACTAAGAAGAATTAAAGAAATTACACAGGTATACTCTCAATTATCTAGCGAATCCACAACGTCTAATTGAACCAACCTCTATGTGCCTCTTCCAACCCCATCTTCAGCACGGAATTGTCTTTCTGATGAGCCACTCCGGATTCCACCAAAGCTTCAGGCTCGAATTCTTCAGAATTCACAACTGAAGAACAACTCTCTCTTTTGTGTATAACAAACAAATCTTTGATGCACTCTCTTTAAACCATGAGTTGAATACTCAATAAAACATCAAAGAAAAAATCAAAATATCCCCAGATATAAACCTTTAAGAACCAAAAGAAGATCTGGAGGACTTCAATCAGTCACTTAGTTTTGGGAGAAAACCAAGTATTTATAGAGAACCAAAAGTAATCCAAGATTGGGAAGAAAACAAACTTCTTGAGAAATCCGGATTCTGAGGCTCGCTCGAGCGAAGCTTTGCTGGCTCGAGCGAGGAGTGTATTTTTCATGATTTCTACTAGTGCCTTGGCTCGAGCGACGGATCCTTGGCTCGAGCGAGGAATACACTCTTTCAGGTTTTTGTATGGACGCAATCCTTGGCTCGAGCGAGAACTCCTTGGATCGAGCGAGCAAACCTTCGCTCGAGCGAGCTCTTCTTGGCTCGAGCGACCAATGGCAGAAATGCAATTTTGAATGCAAAGTGGCAATCTTGAAAGCATTAACATCACAAACTTCTCTGCATGGCTCGATTCGGGTTTGGATTTGCATCTAATAAACTCATAGCCTCACTGAAATAAAAGTGCGAATAAAATTACAACTCAAAGGAGTTTTGTCAAACGGGGTTGCCAACAATAAAAACCTAACAAAGTAGATGAAACCTAGCATACTTGAATCGAATGATTCCGTCAGTAAGAAGATAGAGATGAGACTGATCAACACTTACTATGAAGAAAGAGCTGCGAACTCGAACACGAACTAGAGAAGAGGCTTGAATCGATTTGCAAATATGAAGGGTTGTCTCTGAAACGAAGGGGTTTGAAGTGAGAGAGAGTGAAATCAAGGGTTTACAGAGAGAGAGAGAGAGAGCAAGACTGAGAGTGAATATTACTTGAATCGATCTATGAATACTTGAATCGATCTGCAAATACAAAGGGGTTCAGCTGCTGTTCTACAAATATG
>JAPPVO010004444.1:0-20624 GCA_030407325.1 Camellia japonica | reverse complement strand
ACACATGTGCTAACCTATATATTTAGAAATGAATTCAGGGAGTATGACTTGAGGAGGAGCTTTTCTTACTCCCAAATCAAATCAAAACATCATTGTGTGCCATCATCAAAAAGGGGAGATTGTTTAGACTTATTTATTTTGATGATTTATTTAATTATGTTTTAATTTATTTGAAGAGAAAAATAGATCAAAATTTATTTGATGATTTGAAAGAGAAAATAGAATAACATTTATTTTGATGATTTTATGTTTTAATTTATTTGAAAGAGAAAATGGAATCAAAATTTATTTTGTCCCATTATTTCTCACCTAAACCTTTATCCTAAATATGTTAGAATTGTATTAATATTTGATTAAATCAGGAGTTCAAACAGCCCAAAAATAGAGGTTCAAACAGCCCAGCACAGGCAACAGTTCAAAGGGTTCAAGTGGAAGATATTCAAATTTGTAATGATGGAGTGGAAGATATTCAAATTAGTAATGATGGAGTACAACGGCTAAAACGGTTATAAATTCAAATGAATACAACGGCTATAAACGGCTATAAGTTTCATTATATATACCAAAGCCTCTAATGTAAACAAGTGACAAAAAAAAAAAAAAAAAAAAAAAATCTTGAAAATATTCTGGATCTATAATCACTCACATCTATTCTCTGAAAAATTATCTGAGGAGTGTTTTTCAATTTTTGTTTACATCCTCTTTCAAAAATTATACATTGAGACGTATAGCTTTAAGCATATCTTTCCTGTGAGAGGTTTACAAAACTAGACTAGAGTTTATTTTGTATATCTATCTGGGAGAGATATTTATTGTAAGCTTTCTTTGAGAGCAAAAATACCATTTCATCTTGTAAAAGTGTTGCAAACACTGTGTTCTTGAAATTTTGAGAGTGATTGTGAATCACCTAAGATTTGCAAGGGTTTGGGCTTGTGAAGTCTGTGTAAAATCTATGGAGGATTGCTCTATGTTTATGAGGTTGCTAGCACCCCTGTGAAGTTAGAAGATAGTGGAAAATCTCAAGTGAAGCTTGAGGAGTGGATGTAGGCTTGGTTGAAGCTAAACCACTATAAATCTGTTTGTCTCCTCTTCCCTAATCTCTTTACTTTCCTACTACTGCTATAGCTATCTAATATTCATGTGTTAATCAATTGATTTACCTTGCGTGTTAGTTATACTTGATTGTTATTTTACTTGATCATTTACTGCTAAGTTCATCATTGTGCTTGTTAATAATTTGTTGTGCTAGTAGTTAATTTTATTGGGGTATTATTAATTTTAATTTGTAGAAACCTAATTCACCCTTCCTCTTAGGTTGCTTTTTGGGTAACATATGTATTAAATAAGTTACCAACGTAAGAATCTTAGGCTTTGTATTAAATAAGTTACCAACGTAAGAATCTTTTGATAAGTCATTTCTTACATTGGTAACTTATTTAATTATTTGTTAATTTTATGACATTTTTACCATCTGAAAC
This sequence comes from Camellia japonica, assembly GCA_030407325.1. NCBI lineage: Eukaryota > Viridiplantae > Streptophyta > Magnoliopsida > Ericales > Theaceae > Camellia > Camellia japonica. Next base: position 19,146 of record JAPPVO010004444.1, on the reverse strand, counting down.
CTGTTTGGTAACTATTTCGTTTTCAGTTTTCAATTTATATTTACAAAAATTTAAAAAGCTGTCATAAAACTTGTTTGATAATTTTTTAGTTTATAAATTGTTGTCTCAGTTTATAAATTTGAGGAAAAACGTAAATTCAAAAAATAAGTTACGTTAGTTTTTAAACAGAAATTTTAAAATTTACTAACAAATTTTTTTTTCAATTAATTTTTTTTTCAAATAAGTTTTTTTTCCAATAATTTTTTTTTTCAATGAATTTTTGTTCCAACTAATACTAACTGATGGGGAATTGGTAATGCTACTTTAAACCTTAGGAAGGGATTGTAATTTTATAAAATATGAGGGGTGTCAATGTAATTTACCAGTGAGGGTAAAATTGGTATTATTTAAAAATTAATTTTTATTGCTGGGGTGGGGGAATCTGTAATGAAACTTTAAACCTAGGAGAGGTGATGTGTAATTTTCAAAAGGTGAGGGGGGAACTATAATAAATATAAATCTCAGGAAGTGTCAGTGTAATTTACCCTTAACTTTTTCTTGTTTAGTTCTATAAAATTCTTGACTAGTACAGAACCTATATTATAAGACAACAAATGGAACCATCTAGGTATAGATACAATCCCTTTCTCTGATTGTACCAAAAGGTTAAAAAGAAAAAGAAAAAGTTAAAAACGTGTTTGGAAATCATGTTTTCATAAGCATGTTTCATTTCACAAGCGTGTTTGTCCACCACGTTTTATTAATTGATGCGATAATTAGTAAAATTTTAATTAAAAGCGTGTTTTCTAAATACGTTTTCATGATTTTGTTTATTTTGTCTACCTAAATCACAAAAATGCTAAAAGCGTGTTTACAAAACACGCTTCAGCTTAGTTTGCCAAACTTAATTTGAGAAATAAATTAATATAAGGGTTTAGTTTGAAAAAAACCCCAATATTATTAGACTAAAGTGGTTCTATTATTATCACCATCATTTCTACTATTAGATTTTTTGGGATTTTCATAATAATGGTACCTTTTCACTTATAAACTATTATTTCTACTAACACTATAATAGTACCTTTTCTTTTATAACTATTATACTGGTCCATTATTAGCCTAAGGTTATTATCACCATCATTTCTACTATTAGATTTTTTGGGATTTTCATAATAATAGTACCTTTTCACTTATAAACTATTATTATAATGGTCTATAAGCCCTGGTTTGAGACGAAAAAATTTAAAATTTTTTGATTAAAATAATTATAAAAAATAAAATTAATAAGATAAAATGTTACATCTAAATTATAATTATTTTATTTTTTTTCTCACAAAAGTTAAAAAATTTAAAAATCTATCCTAAATAAGATTTTTTAACTCCAAACTAAAATAAACAAAAATTCAAAATTCAAAAAACCAACACATCCCAAACGAGGGGCTTTTCCTAAACTAAGCCTTTATATTAATTTATTTCCCAAAGTAAGCTTAGTTTGGCCGTATTTCCCAAACTAAGCTAAAGCATATTTTGTAAACACGCTTTCAACATTTTTGTGGTCCAGGCAGACAAAATGAATAAAATCATGAAAACATGTTTAGAAAACGCGCTTTTAATTAAGATTTTACTAATTATCGCGTCAATTAATGAAATGCGGTTGAAAAACACGCTTATGAAAACGTGGTTTGTAAACACGCTTATGAAAACGTGATTTGCAAACACGTTTTTAACTTTTTCTTTTTCTTTTTAACCCTATGATACAGTCATAGAAAGGGATTGTATCTATACCTAGAAGGTTCCATTTGTTGTCTTATAATATAAGTTTTGTACTAGTCAAGAATTTTATAGAACTAAACAAGAAAAGTTAAGGGTAAATTACACTGACACCACCTGAGGTTTATGTTTATTACAGTTCCCCCCTCACCTTTTGAAAATTATATCTCCCTTCCGGAGGTTTAAAGTTTCATTACAGATTCCTTCCTCAGCAATTTAATTTTTTAAATACCAATTTTACCCTCATTGGGTAAATTACATTGACACTCCTTACATTTTAGAAATTACAATCCCCTGCATAAGGTTTGAAGTAGCATTACCAATTGCTCCATCGGTTAGTATTAGTTGGAAAAAAAATTCATTGAAAAAAAAATTAATTGGGAAAAAAATTATTTGAAAAAATAAAAATAAAAAAAATTGATTGAAAAAAAATTTTATTAGTAGAATTTTTAAATATCTGTTTAAAAACCAATGTAAACTCAATTTTTGAATTTACGTTTTTTTCTCAAATTTACAAACTGAGACAACAATTTATAAACCAAAAAAATTATCAAACAAATTTTTATGACAATTTTTAAAATTTTTGTAAATATAAATTGAAAATTGAAAACGAAATAGTTACCAAACAGGTCTGAGATGGTAAAAATGTCATAAAATTAACAAATAATTAAATAAGTTACCAACCTAAGAATCTTAGGCTATGTATTAAATAAGTTACCAACGTAAGAATCCTAGCCTATGTATTAAATAAGTTACCAACGTAAGAATCTTTTGATAAGTCATTTCTTACGTTGGTAACTTATTTAATTATTTGTTAATTTTACGACATTTTTACCATTTGAAACCTGTTTAGTAACTATTTCGTTTTCAGTTTTCAATTTATATTTATAAAAATTTAAAAAACTGTCATAAAAACTTGTTTGATAATTTTTTTTGGTTTATAAATTGTTGTCTCAGTTTATAAATTTGAGAAAAAAACGTAAATTCAAAAAGAGTTTATGTTGATTTTAAATAAAAATTTAAAAATTTTACTAACAAAACTTTTTTTCAATTAATTTTTTTTTTCAAATTTTTTTTTCCAATTAATTTTTTTTTTATGAATTTTTTTTCTAACTAATACTAACTAATGGGGCAATTGGTAGTGCTACTTTAAACCTTAGGCGTGGGATTGTAATTTTTAAAATTTGAGAGGTGTTAATGTAATTTACCTAGTGAGGGTAAAATTGATATTTAAAAAAATTAAATTGCTGAAGGAGAATCTGTAATGAAACTTTAAACCTTAGAGAGGGTGATGTAATTCCAAAAGGTGAGGGAGGAACTGTAATAAACATAAACGTCAGGGGGTGTTAGTGTAATTTACCCTTAACTTTTTCTTGTTTAGTTCTATAAAATTCTTGACTAGTACAGAACCTATATCACAAGACAACAAATGGAATCATCTAAGTATAGATGCAATCCCTTTCTGTGACTGTACCAAAGGGTTAAAAAGAAAAAGAAAAAGTTAAAAACGTGTTTGGAAATCATGTTTTCATAAGCGTGTTTCATTTCATAAGCATGTTTGTGAACCACATTTTATTAATTGATGCGATAATTAGTAAAATCTTAATTAAAAGCGTGTTTTCTAAATGCGTTTTCATGATTTTGTTTATTTTATCTACCTGAATCACAAAAATGCTGAAAGTGTGTTTACAAAACACACTTCAACTTAGTTTAGAAAATTCGGCCAAACTAAACTTAATTTGGAGAATAAATTAATATAGGAACTTAGTGTGGAAAAAAGAAAACCCCAATATTATTAGACTAAAGTGATTCTATTATTATCACCATCATGTTTACTATTAGATTTTTTGGATTTTCATAATAATAGTACATTTTCACTTACAAACTATTATTATAATGGTCTATTAGTAGACAAAGCCCTCCTTGGAGAAGAAAAAATTTAAAGTTTTTTTTGATTAAAATAGTTATAAAAAATAAAATTAATTAAAAAATTAAGAAGACAAAAGGTTACATCTAAATTATAATCATTTTATTTTTTTTTTCTTACAAAAGTTAAAAAATCGAAAAAATTTATCCTAAATAAGATTTTTAATCTCAAACTAAAATAAACAAAAAATTAAAAATCCAAAAAACCAACCCATCCAAACGAACCTAAAGTGATTCCATTATTATCGCCGTCATTTTCTACTATTTTATGCAAGTAAGTAAATGTTTACTTGAAATAATTATTACACTATTGGACAATCTACTTGTTTGGACCACCACATATTTATAAAACTACAAAAATTATAATTTACTTATAAGGAAGCTCATCTTTAAATTCGAATTATTTTTCATACCCAACTTCTTTGTCTTCTACGAATAATTTTCAGGTCTTTCAAAGTGTAAACAATAAACATAACCCCTCGCACTAAATCTATCAATAAACAAATTATCAATACATTAATTCAACATGCAAATAGTAAACAAATAATAATAATTCTATCATTACTCTCAAACTTCTAGAATATTAAAAACAACAAAAAGAAAAGTTTACGAAAATAAAAAATTAAAAAACCCACACGCATTTTATTGAATACTTGAAAAGTACAAAAATACTTGCAAGATTACAAGAAAGATAAAGATGACTACTTTTGCTCATTTCTTCTCTCTATAAGACTACATTTACCAAATGCAATTCACACTTTTATAGAGACATATAACAGATTTGAACTTAGAATTTGAAATACACAGAACTGAAAGATAAATTAAGGTTCTTGCAACAAGATAATAAATCTTTTATGAATTTGAATTATTGAAATTAAAAGACAACAAACAAACATAGTGGTATCTCTACTAAATATGATCCATTGTTAGTGTGTATTCCAATCACTTTAGTTTTAGTTATCATGTAAATAACATTGTTAGTTTTTTAATAGGAGATTTATTAGGAAATCTTTTTTCAAGTACTTATATTCCAATTAGTTTATAATATATTTTTGTATTTCAATAAGTCATATTATTTGGACATTTGGCCCACAAAATCCTAATTCGCATAGTTAAGGTATATTATGGACAATTTTAACCTTACAAATATTTTTTGAATGCTTAGCAACTTGGTGATATAATCATTCATATTTGATAGTGTGAATGTTCACGTTGATAGTGTGAACATTCACATTGACAGTTTGAATGTTCATATCATGAAACATTCATACTGTCAATATAAATATTATTAGGGGTATTTTGGTAACTATGTCACCCATAAGACTTATTGAAATATAAGAAAATAATTTGGAGTAAGTGGAACATAAGTAGGTGAAGAGAGATTTATGAATAAATATCACTTTTAAATATTTGTTCAAATATTTTATCTGCTTAATTTTTTTGACTATTTGTTTTAATTTTTTTGACTATTTGTCAAATTTGTATCAATATGTTGGAATATATATCCGCTGAGATTCCTTATCTGTTCAAATATCTATCTAGATTTAATTATCTGTTCAATTTTTAAACTTATCTGTTTAAATCTATTTGTTCAAAAAATTTATCTGTTCAATTCTTTCTATCTGTTCAATTTTTTTTTATCTTTATCTATTCAAATTCTCATACATACACAAATAGAGAGAGAGAGAGAGAGAGAGAGAGAGGTTCTATAATTTTATCCATTCAAAATTCTGCATATCTATATAAAGCTTTCATACACACACTCATATATATATATATATATATATATAAACATTTGTCCAAAAAAATTATTTGGTAACAACAACAAAGAAAATTATCTGTTGAATTAACATGCTGAATTCTCTCTTGCAATGGCACGCCCTCCTGAGGTCATAACATGCCCAAAGTGTGAATGACATACAAAAGATAAAGCAAAAATGAAATACCAAATAAGTACATCACTGTAATAGAATCACCCAATATGAACTCCTTTGTTAAGTAATAACAAAATTATGTTCTTTAGCCACAAAATTATAATTAAATAGAGAGAGAAACAATCATTAACAACCTCCATTTCTCTGGGAGGTAAATCTTTCACCAGCAAAGGCTTAAAGCTTAGAGGTAATGGAGAAACACCAAACTGGAGAACAACAGCTTCATCAAAAGATTTTATGGATTCCTCATTGATGCTTTGCTTGGTGCGGTTTGCCAGCTAAAAGATGATCCTATAGCTGTCACTCCCTTATAAAAATCCCATAGAATACCAAATTGCCTAGAAGTCTATATTTCTTCAAAATATGAATGAATTCCCGGACTTCCAAACAAAGAAAAAAAATTGAAAAGTGAAAATTTGAACAGATAAAAGGGTTCTATCTCCTCCATGAACAACTCGAAGAAGACAATCCCGATCTCGATGAGTTTGGTGCATGCTTAGGGTTCCTGAGCCAATAAGCTTATTTTTTTCCCTCCAATTTGCATCAACGATCTCAAATCTACATCAACGACCTTCGATCTACATCGCCGTGAAGAGATCGTAAAAACCCTCGATAAGAAGAGAGAGAGAGAGAGAATGGGTTTTGAGATTTGTTTTTGAACAGATTGATTGTATGTTTTATATGTAGGGTGGGTATTCTGGTCATTTTGCAACATCTTGTCCTTATGGACATAATATTTCAACGTTGGACCTTTGGGCAAAGAAAATCCTTTGGATTTATGGACCAAGTGCCCATTCTTTTTTTTCTTTCCTCTATTATTTCATCATCATTATGTTTTATATAAAGTTCTTTTTTCTGGAAACCTAGCATAATCAGTGATCATACTGATAATTTTACATAGACTTTTTCTTTATCATTTTGCTATACAAATAAAAAATATTTTAAAAGTTTTTTTCGCTTTCTAGTCCTAATTTAGGATTATAAAATGATTTTTCAATTGTAGAAGAGGTTTCTACACTCTCTTTGTTTGATCCATCAAGTGTCGAGGTTAATTATTCCATTCTTTGTGTGAATTTTTTATTTCAAAATTCATAATCTTTCATTTTGTTATCATGATTCATCCATACAGGCTTTGCAAGCAAAATTCTTTTTTAAAATCTTTGTCTTGCAAATTTTTGCTTGGTGAACTGATTTGTTACAAGTCCAACAGACATAAAACCATTGTTGGCATCCATATAGTCTACTTTGACTCACATTTCTAAAATATTTTTCTCAAATAAGTTTTAAAACATTTATTATATGTTTTGGTAATGAAATGTTTAGAAATTAAGAAAAAATAACATATTTTAGGCCATTTTTTATGGAAACATATTATTTTCATTTATGTGTTATGCTATTTCAGCATATTCGAAACTACAACTCTAGTATCTACATATTTGTTCTTTAGATTGATTATAAGGTGTTGTTTTTAATACTACTCCCCAATCACGTTATCAACCCAACAAATAGGGCCGAGAAAATTTGTACCTAGAGGTTGAAAGTTAGAGATTTAATTGGGATGAGGGACTGCTTTCCACTCCCTAATGAAGGGCCTTGCCTCTTTGTGGAATGCTTTCAACTATTTCAATTACTTCATCCATGAAGCATTTAGCCATTGATGGAAGAGAAGAAAAAGTACAATTGGTAAAGATAAAGGATACAGATGGAGGATGAAAGAATCTACCAAAGTTTCAAAAAAATAAGCAAAGTTTGTGAAGAAGATGAAGAGTTGCAGTTATTCCATAGTATAACTAATCTATAATTATGCTGATGTGGGGATATGTTGACGCCTAATTAAATTATCCAATAAAAATAGGACACGTGGCAATCCAATCACTCTCAAAATAGATGTAACCTCAACTAAACCCAAGAAGAAATGTGGTTGATTATGAAAAGTATTTTAGCATTAAGATACATGGAAAAGAGGGGTAGTTGTTGAGGAAATTTGATTTCAAATAGAATGAGGAAAGCACATATCAAAGTACAACACATGGAAGAAGATCATGGAGTCGTGCAAAGAAGTACTGTGTTTATAAATAGTTGTTTGATTAAAGGTTCCTTCCTTCATCAAACTTTGTCAAACCAAAATTTAATTTAATTTGTACTTTAAGTTTATTGTGTTTCGAAGGGGTATGAGTAGTGGTAAGATACAAATTTCATTGATCAAGTACAATTATATATTTTCTTTAATTTCTTTGCATTCATTTTTTTTTTCTTAATTGGTTCTTCCATTGACATTTATTATTAATGGTCTTCTTCACTGAGGTAAAAGAACTTTAAGCACATTTACCTAGTTTGTTTGGTTTAAACTAAATATGTAAAAATTATTCGTTCTTTGTTGACATGCGCAAAATTCTTTTTTTTTTCATTCAAAGGAAGAAATAAGCTAACATAATTACAATAATGAAAAAAGAAAAAATTTAAATATAGGCACCATACTGTTTGTACTAAAAATGACTAGCCAATTAGAGGTTGCCACGTGTACCGTTGGTGACTAAAATTAGGTAGCTTTAGCATTTCAAATGATGACAGATTTGTGGGGATTTGATAGCTAAAGTGTAATCATGGCTTGATCTGATCAAATCCCTAGATAGTAGGAACAAGACTACATGGAGATCTTTTAAATATATATGGTTGAGTAAATGCATCGAGTTGGACACATGGAATTAATCCAAATGAGGAGGCAACTAGTACCCAAGCCATCTGCCAGTCAGAATTTAAACTCTCCAACGGCTCCTTTATTTAAGGCATTACTTTGACCAATGTGGGACATTGTCACTCATCCAAAGGCCCAACCCTTTCACCTAACGACTAAGATTGAAAGGAGGATTTAGTCAGCCCTGTCCTTGGGGAACACTCTTATAGTTTGCTAAGAAGATAGAAGATGATGGGACAGATGGCAGTTCAGGAGGCAATCTAGCAACCTACTATCTAGAGTTAGTGGAGATCATCCAGGAGGAAGTTACTAATTTCCAAGAGGTAGTTTGTGATTCTCAGGAGGACATAGCATCTATAAATAACTCACTTGAAGATGGAACAAAGCCCACTCAACTAATCAATCAAATCAACATATTACAAAGCATCAGTGGTTTTTAGACCTAGTTTAACATAGTTTAGCTCTTGAAAGACATTTTTTCCATAATTCAGTCCTAATTCTTGACATCCATGTCAAATTAATTATTTTTTGGCCATCATTGGCATTGTTTTGAGGTCTAAGTTGTGCTTACATTCCATTTGTAACTCAATTTTATATTCTTCAAACTGTTCTTGCACTTTTTGTATGTTCAATCCACTTGAATATATAAAGTTGGTGTTTTTGTGTTTATTTCCTTTTGCCCATCCTTCTTCCTGATTTTTCAAACTCTTAGGAGATTTTAAGTCCTCTTCATTGATGCAAAACAAGAACCAAGAGGTTTTTATCCCCTTGGACCTTAAACAATCTCTTATTTTAGAAGTCACACATAAGTTCTCTTCAGTTTTCAATGTGGTGGGACAAGTCTTACAAGGAAACCCACATTTTATTCTTTAATTGTCCATTTCACGAACCCAAAAATGACGTCAACTTCCCATTCACTCACAAATAGTTTTGACGCACCATCTTCACTGTGTGACTTGCCATGCGGCAAGGAACACGTCACCTCTTTGGACCCACCCTAAAAGACGTTTGGGACCCACTCAAGTTTGGGCTCAAAGTTGGCCCAAAATAAGCCTATAAAACCATAATTCCAACACTTCTAGCAATATTTTTCCAACAATTTTTTAACAAAAATAATGTTCATCTCTACAACATCACTACTGTCACCACTTACTTAGATCTGGTAGCAACAACAGAGAGAGAGAGAGAGAGAGAGAGAGAGAGAGAGAGAGATGATGAGGAAAAATAAATCTTAAAAAAAAAACGTTCACATCAGTTTTTTCTGTCACGAATCAAACAAGATTGATAAAAAATCAAAGATACATTCATTAATAAATTTATCATTCAATGATTTGTAAAAAACTTATAGACACCAAATCTAACTTATCCACTTATTCACACTTACACTCACTTACTCGCAAGACACCCTCCCTCCTATACTGTAGACGTCCCCGAACGTCCCAGGAGGGAATCCCGTTTCGTTCATTGGGCTCACTACAGTTTGCACTCAATATCAGGGTCCTGTATCTAATCTCGCGGAGTGCAATGCAAGACTGATGAATCATCAAAGAGTCCAAATCGGCAAATCGTTTTGAAAAACTGATTTTTAGAAAAAGAAGTGCCAAACATGGACTGCTTTGCCAGATACAGAGTCGCCACCTAAATATTTTATTTTGGGAATTTAGGAAACCCTGACTCGTGCCTAAGGCCACGTGTCCGTCATCACCAAAGTTGCCTCGGCTCGGGAAATGGGTACAATTGGGGAAGGTCACTTCGTGAGCACCCCCGCTCGCCCGATCAAAGATCGGCCTCTACTAACCATGATATCGAGTTTTGAAAACATTATGTGCTCTTATTCCGGTTATTAGCCTAGAATTACTATGTGATGCGCGCAGCATATAAGTATGGACTGGATCGCCTGAGTTGGAACAAAACATTTCATGTTTGTTTTTGAAAGCGGTTTGCTACTCGCAAGTAGGCTAAAATGCGGATTTTGCCACCCTCAAGTGGGCTTAGAAAACATGGTGATTTGCCACTATCTAGTGGGCTTAAAACTCGCAATCAATGAATTGTTCTAATTCAGATAATCCAACCTTCACCCACAGGCATTCACATAAGCACTTAGCCTCATGGTAAGCATGCTATCGTGGCAGTCACTCATACATATACAAGGATGCTAAAGCATAAACACTTACCGAGTACTCCAAGCCGAAGAAAGAAGCTAATTAGAAATCATGCATGGATCCTAACTATATTGAGATGCCTAATGCAACACATACATGTATGCAACTAAGATAGGCTTGGCTATTCTAAGATGGCATATGAAATGCTACAAAAATCATGTATTCAACTTGGAATTGAAATACGATGCAGTTAGTATGATGCGTTGAGCCCGGTGCATGCAAAACAGATGAATGGATGCAAACATGCGAGCATAAGTATGCTAATTGAAACATGCCCTAAACTAACCATCATAAGCTAGTAAATAAAAGGGAGAAAGACGTGGGGTTGGAAGACATACATTGTACACACGCACTTATTACAACATTGCCCTCCTCGGAGGGTCCGAATAAATAATACACAACCGAATGAATAACGAATTACAGCTAATTATTCCACAACCCTAATTAATTAACAAATTAACTAAAGTAAATAAGCTAGCATACAAAACAAATGAAATGGACTGCCTCAGCTCTGTTTGGAATGATAGGGATACATGCATGCTCAAGTCGCCTTGTCGGGAAATCCATCGCGATGCCCCGATTTGCCTCTGTTTGCAACTGGTCCCAGAACACTGTACAAAGCTCCAGAAGGCTACTGACCAGTTTTTGCTGCTAGTTTCCGGTTTGCTGCAACAGAGAACAAGAAAGGGGCATGGCAAAGTATTTTCAACACATGTGTGCACGACCACTCTCCCCGTCATTGCATAAGCTCTAGGGAGTGTAGTCCTCGATCCTCATGCCGCCAATCACGCATCTTGATGCATGGTGGCTGAGGAGTTGGATTGCGCGACTCGATGTAGTATGAATGCACATATAAACACAACAAGGCCTAAACTCCATCATGGGTAATCCGGAGTGTCGGCGACCGAGAATCGAGACACATTTCGTCACTTGGAGTACGAAACGTCCCTTGTTTCCTGTGTTTGGACTAAACCCTACTCCAAACACAATGCAATACACATGGCATGCATGAATGCAACTCTAACTTGCGACCTAAACATAATGCCACTAAATGATGCAAACATGCAAATGATGACATGCAAACATGCTACTAGCATACACAATTCTATGAAATAATCAATGGCAAACTCAATGCACATGACGCTATATGGCATACACAACGCACATATGACGATGGACATACACAAAGGCATAATCAAGGCATACACAATGCGACGATCAAGCATGCGACAACATGGACATGGCATACACAATGCAAGATGGACTTAAACTAAATTGAATGGGCCTCAGCCACACTCAAATCAGTGGCCAAACATGATGGAATTAGGCAACAAAAACATATGCAAACATGCACCAATGCAAGAGACCAAACCTAAGGCACTGAATGCAACTCTATCAAAGCATGGCAAGGGATGAAATATGGCATACAATCACACATTTTCCATCTCTAAAATTACATGTAAGATGGTCCCAAATCATGCAAACACCTCACACGATGCATGCTAGATGGCCCGAATACCGAAACTAGTGAAGCGCATTACACTAGAGGTACACAAAGCAATGCACAAAAGGCAAAACCAGCCCCAAACAGACCCTAGGTAGGTCCAAGATAGTGGGAAAATGGTCTAAAATGATGGCTCGAAAGGCATGGAAATGAAGCTCATGCAATGGTCCAAAAACGAGGCATTTATGCACAACTCTCAAACGCACTTAAAGAGTGGAAAACATGGGAATATGGCATACATAAAGCTCTGAAATATGATGCACAATGGCCCCAAAACATGGAAACACCTCAACATAAGCATGCAATAGGCTTCAAAACTCAAAGCTAGGCAAGGGTATTGCACTACAACCATGCATAACAAGCATCATTTGACCATGAGGCATAAAAACAGAGCTAAGGCAGTCCAAAACATGCACAAAATCAGTTTAAGGCATGGCCAAAAAGTGCTAGAATCAAGGACCAAAATAGCATGCAATATAAGCTAGTAAAGAGGGTTTATACTACAAGCATATGAGGCATTCAAGGGGTCACTAAACTAGCAAAACTCAGATGTATGACATGCCAAATAAAGTCCAAAAAACCACTGAAACATGATCTATGCATGCAAGAATGATAGGCTCCTCTGATAGGCTATGAATGGGATTACTCCACACATGCAAGATGGACATCAAATATGACAAAAACAGCTCTGGAAAGAGCTTATGCAGGTCCTAAAACTCACTGAAAAGGGCCTGAAACAAGGCTTGGAAGCATGCAAATAAGGGCTCCTTTGATATGCTATGAAGAGGGCTATTCTACACATGCAAGATGGACACCCAAAATGGAAAAATGGGCTCTAGAAAGAGCCTATGCAGGTCATAAAACCCACCAAAAAAGGCCTGAAACAAGGCTTGGAAGCATGCAAATAAAGGCTCCTTTGATAGGCCAAATGTGCTAGTAAACAAGACAAGGGGTGAGAGGGTCACCCCTCTTTGATTTTGGCTCTCAAAACAATATGCTAGCCTCTAAAAATCCACTGGATTTCAGTGGCTAGAAGGCCAAACAAACCTCAATACAAAGGCCTAGTGCATGGCTCAAAACAAGGTGAAAACAAGCATGCAAGGGGGGGTACATGACCCCCGACAGAAAAATGACCTTAAACAAACATGTAAAGGACCTCAAAATAAGACTTTTTTCAGTTTATGACAAAGCTCAAAAATGCTTGCAAGTAAGGCTAAAATATGAAGCAAAATAAAGCCTTAAAAGGGAGAAAGGGTGTTACCCTTGTAGCCAAGAACTCCAGCAGCTTCTGGACCAAAAATGCAACCCCTTAGCCTCTGAAAACAAGCTCCAAGAACCTTAGAGTGATGGTGAGGGTTAGGTTAGGAGATGGTATGCAAAGGGGCAAGAACTCCACACTTTTGAAGCTTGGATGTAGAGATATAGAGAGAGAAGTGGTGTATGCCTCAGAAATTTTTTCTTCAACCCTCTACAAGGAAGGGAAGGCCTTCCTTTATACAGAAAAGGGGCCAAAGCTTCTCTTAGAAGCTTAAAACCAAGGCCAAAGATCCTTCATACATGTGTATGGAGGATCCAGTCTGTGCCCTCCAGCTGGCACAGCTGGAACCAACTCACAGAGACAGACAAGGAGAGAGCAGGCCGACCAGTTCAGGTGGTCGGCCGACCACTTGTCTTGGTCGGCCGACCACTTGTCTTGGTCGGCCGACCAGGTCAAAAGGTTCAAGGTGGTTGGCCAAGTGCATAAATGAAGCCCCAGAAGTTAGCTTTCCAATGGCACCAGCCTTGCATAAAAATTCTAACTGTGCAAAAAGTTATGCCTATTTTGGTGAAGCCGCGTAGATTCGGTCCAACCGGATTGATGCCCTACTAACTCAACCAACCATATCTCCCCCGTCCGGATTTGGCTTTAGGAGATTCTTGAGTGTAAAATGAAGCCCCAGAAATCTCATTTCCAACGGTAATGGCCTTATATCTTAAATCCAAGTGTACAAATAAATAGGCCCGGTTCAGCGAGGGCTGCTCGACTCTCTCTTAACAGTTCATGCCCATTTTCTCCCCCAACTGGATTTCTCCCATTTTTTCCTATTTTCCTCAACTTCAAACCCCTAAGCAAGGTGTTTTGAAAGATTTTTCAAAGATTCCATCTCTCTTTCATTCATTTCCACTTTGTCCTGGCTCGGTTTATCGAAAAGCGCGACATTTAAAAAAATGTGAGCCTCGAGACATTGTAGGAACTTTATTTCAAAAATATTTCGAAAGAGAGGGTTTTAAGATCTAAAATCTTTTGATCAAAAATGGGGTGTGAGGTTAGGGTTTGACTCTCCTCTTGCCGAAGAAATCGAACCTTTGCCCTGCTCAATTTTCTCCACCAAGTAAACCATCAGTAGTGCCCAAGTCTTAAGGGCGGTCAAAAATGGGGTGTCTACATATACATATATACAAAATAAGATGGATTGATAAATTTATCATAGTTAAATAAATTTGCAGCAGATCTATTTTGAGAAACAAAAGGACAAAGAGAGAGACATAGGGGAGAGATGATGGGTGAGATCTAAAAAAATACTGTTGTTTGAAGTCATTTGAAGTCGATTTCACCGTTAAAACAACTACATCGGTGTAGACTAGAACTAGATTGGTGGATCAACGATGGTAAAGTAGAGATTGGGGACTAGATTGTAGATTGGTGATGGTAGAAGTGGTTAGTGAACATTGGTGGTGGATCGGAGATGTTGGATTGTAGATTGGTGGTGGTAGCCAATGAACGACGACAATGCACAGTGACAATGGTGTGGCTAATGGACAATGGTGGTCAGCAATAGTGACGGTGGTGATAGGCAGAAAAAAGAAGAAGAATAAAAAATAGAAAAGAATATGAAAGAACTTGATGGATGAGAATTTAATGAGGAAAACATAGATATTGTAGGAGTTATTGGTGTATTCAAAACGTCAATAGACTTGAAGGTGTAGACACCCCATTTTTGACCGACCTTAAGACTTAGACGTCATCGATTGAGTGCCCGGTGATTGTGCATGTTGTGCTCGTTTCGAGTTTCCGGAGTTTTCGGCTGAGTGCCTTGCCTCTGGGCCTCTGAACTCTTTGTGCTTTGGTTTGGTTTCGAACCGAACCTTGTTTTCTCTTCCCTGGAGGGAGGAAGAGGTCTGTAGACCACTTTTCATGGTCGTAGACCACTTTTCCTGCTTGGAGACCAGTTTCTGGTTTTTGGAGCCTTCGGCCGCGCGCCTTGTCTCGGGACCGCTTAACGTTCTCCGTTTGGCTTGGTTTTTGAACTATGCCTTGTTGACCTTGCCTAGAGGGATACTGTGGTCTGGGAGACCACTTTTTGTGGTCGTAGACCACTTTTCCCTCGTGGACTGCTTTTGGTGCTCGTAGACTGGTTTCGGGACTTCCGGCTACGCGCCTCGACCCCCGAACTCTTGCCTTGCATCCTTTTTGGTTTGTTTTTGGCACAAACCTTGTTTTCCTTGCTTGGAGGGTGGAATGAGGGTTGGAGACCAGTTCTTTCCCTTGAGACCACTTTGCCTGCCTGCTAGCCAGTTTTCTAGTCGGCCAACTGGTTTTCTTGGTCTTTGGACCACCTATAGTGGTCGGCCACCACACAACTAGCTTGCTTTCAGTGTGCAGACCACCTCTCCCCCATGGCCGACCACTTGTCTTCCTGGCAGACCACTTGTGGTGGTCGGCCGACCACTACATGTAGCTGGCCGACCACTTCAAGTGGTCGGCAGCTTTCCATCACCTTTTTGGAGATCTTTTCTTGCCAGCTGTGACAGCTAGAAGGCACAGAAGTCATCCTCCATACACGTGTATGGAGAGATGACTTAGAGCCTCAAGTGTGTTCAACAAGCTTCTTGCTTGATTTTCTATAAGAGGGAGGCCCTCCCTCCCTTCTCCAGGTTCAGAAAAGTTGGCTTGAGCTATAGATACACATATATCTCTATATCTCTCTCTTTGTCTCATTTTTGTGCTTGAAAGTGCATTTTCATCATACTATTGCACACAAACACACACTCAAACACCACCCTTTTGTTGATGAGGCCCTTTGAGGTTGGTTTTGGAGTTCTTGGACTGGTTTTGATCCAAAAGAGCTGCTGGAGTTGTTGCTCCAAAGTGGTTCTACAAGGGTGAGCTTCTAACCTCTTAATCCCTTGTTCTTGATTAAGTTTTAAGCCCACTTGAGAGTGGCAAAATCATGTTGTTTTAAGCCCACTTGAGGGTGGAAAATCCGTGACTTAACCTACTTGCGAGTAGCATTTTCAAATCACTTTCAAAAACAAACACGAGTTGTTTTGTTCCAAGTTGAGTGATTAAGTCTATATTTGTATGCTGTGCGCATCACATAGTAAGGTTAGCTAATAAACCGGAACAAGAACACATGTGTTTTCAAAAACAACATATCATGTTAGTAAAGGCCGATCCTTTGATCGGGTGAGCGGGGGTGCTCATTGCATGACCTTCCCCTCTCGTACCCAAGTTCCCGAGCCGAGGCAACTTTGGTGATGACGGACACGTGGCCTTAGGCACGAGTCAGGGTTTCCTAAATTTCTCCAAAATAAAATATTTAGGTGGCGACTCTGAAATTTGGCAAAGCAGTCCATGTTTGGTGCTTTTGATTCAAAATCAATTTTTCAAAACGATTTGCCGGATTTGGACTCTTTGGTGATTTATCAGTCTCACATTGCACTTTGTGAGATTAGATTTAGAATCGTGACATGAGTCCAAACTGTAGGAGCTAAGAACAACGATTCGTGCCCTCGCGCGTGGAGCGGAGTTCCGGGCAGTCTACAGTTTCTGGCGACTCTGCTGGGGATTTAGAGAACTTGACTTAAACTCATGATATGTTGTTTTGTCTACACTTATGTGTTTCTTTGCATTGCATTTACATTGGTGCGCCTAGGACACTGTGTTTGCCATATGCTTTTCTTGAACGGTTTGCCGGAGGCTTGCTTTGAGAAGTGTACCATAAGGTTGACCGGTTGCGGGCTCTGCCACGACGGGAACACAAACCTCGATTGTTACCGAGGCACCCTTTTTGACAATTCGACCTAGTGCATATCGGAATCCATAGTGACTATTCCAAACTAGGACATGTTGCTTACCCGATTGTAGGTTGTTTGAAACCACTACGTGCGTAGTGAAACCCCAGCTCCTGACGAGATAGGACAGGGAAATCCTACCCCTCCATAGGGATGTTTTGGCTCTTATTTGCTTGATATGTGCTGTTAGGGTGCGTCTCTACAGGTTGTATGTATCAGTTGCAAGTTTGAGTATCGGCCTGAGGGTATCAGTTTACAGGCAGAATTTTGGGCAGAATTCAGTAGAGAGCACAGTCATTCAGCTATGCTCATATTTGTTCTGGTGAAATCAGGCTGAGATGTTGTCTGTTTTCTTCTTTTCCAAGGTAGTCTTGGAACTATAGCTTCAAAAGGCTCCAATATCCCCCAGGTGCATTGGCCTTATGCTGATAGACTTTGTCAGGTCAGAGCTTCAGTTCAAGGGCAACTAGTGTTCCTCTGCTAAGGCAAGGTAAAGAAAGGCCAGTTAGGGCTCACTAGTTCATCTGATCCGTCAGTCACCAGCCACATCACCTTTGCCCAAACTCAGCAGACCGTGATGGCACAGAGTTCGGAAGAGGTTGTGGCCGCGGTAGCAACATTAAACCTGGAAATTGCCATGAAGGAGAGACCGATGCTGAAATACAACACCCATCTGGGGCACCTACCACACATCCAGTCACGGAACCCCAATCATCTCAAACCCATGAGCCCACTACTTTTGAGCTGATGAGAATGATCAAAAATCTTCAGAGAACTGTGGCAGATCTAGCCTTTGGAATATTGGCTCCATCATCAACCGCACCACATACCAGAAATTTCACGCCAGAAGACTCCCAACTTTTGGGGCGAATTGTAATTGAAATTGGCCAACCTGAAGCCATCCCAAGTTTGGGCAATGACATGTCGACAACAACAGGTCTCCGCTCTGATATAGCGACCCAATCCTTTGACCAAGCTGAAGTGAGTGGAAAGAACAAGGTAAGGGCAGGCATTGATCCCTATGAACACCTTTTGTAGGCTGTTGAGGCTTTGAAAGCCGAATGACTGAACAAACAGCAAGTGCACGCAGTTGTGGTAAAGACTGTGGATGATACTTTCGCCACTCAAGTTAAGAGCAGTTTGAATCAAGAGGGAAACCGGGAGAAGGGCCGTTGTACCAAAAATGATCCTTTCAGCTCTAACCCTGCACTCGGAAGAGATCAACAAACCAAGTCAGCACCTGCCGACCCCTTTGCCAGTGCATCCAGTAAAAATCCACAAACCTCGAAGTATCAACCCTGAGGTCGCAGGGTCTTCCATGCCCTCTATATGTCTTTGCCCAAGGCTCTTCAAATCCTTGTTGAAAAAGGTCATCTCAAACCCCTCGAGCCTCAACCTCTCCCTAGTCGTCTTTCACTTGGTTATGATGCTGCCCAATACTGTGCCTACTATCAACAAACCGGTCATGGCACTGATAATTGCTTTCGTCTTCGTCATGAAGTACAAGATTTGATTGACAACGAGGTCATCATCGCACCAAGCTCAGCAAAGTCTATCGTCACTGGATCAGTGAACTTGGGGGATAGTACGTGCAATATCCTTGTTCTGTAGCATGCTAATTGGTCCTTAACATGAATATGATTATGTGTTTGATATGATTATGTGTGCCATTATATGAAAATATGTGGTTTTGAATTTCTATTTGTTCACCGTAGGAATATCTGTTTGATTGTCTGCTTTGGAAATTAAATTGAAGGCCCTATCGGCCACCGAAACCGAAATTGGTCGCGCCATTGTGATTGGCATAATTTTTAGAGCCTACGGTGAAGTTTAATTAAAAAATTGATTCAGATCAAAATAATTAGATTCAGAACAATTAGTTAAGTGCTCAATTATTTGATATTAAAATAATGTGATCCAGTGGGGCTATAACAGGGCCACTATGTGTTCAATTCCTCTCTTTTATCCATTATGGCTGATTTTAACTCTAAGAATAGAGAGAGGGTTGGCTAGAGAGAGAGGAAGAATGAGAGTTGGGTGTTTAGCTCAAGTTTGTGAAGATTGGAAGGCCAACTCTAGATTTGACCATAATTTGGGAAGATTGGAGCCTTTAAGTAAGTG